>JAYJKW010000147.1:5000-177511 GCA_035084275.1 Hydrolagus colliei | reverse complement strand
TTCTCTCTCTTTCTCTCTCTGCTACTTTCTCTCTCTGTGTTACTCTCTCTCTCGCTCTGTTATTGTCTCTCTGTGTGTTATTGTCTCTCTATTGTGTTACTGTCTCTCTCTCTGTGATACTGTCTCTCTCTCTGTGTGTTTCTCTCTCTCTCTCTATGTTACCTGACTCTGTTATTGTCTCTCTCTGTGTTACTGTCTCTCTCTGTAGTATTCTCTCTCTCTCTCTCTCTTTCTCTCTCTGTTACTGTCTCCCTGTGTTATTGTCTCTCTCTCTCTGTGTTCTCTCTTCTCTCTATGTGTGTTGTGTGTTGTGCTACTGTCTCTCTCCCTGTGTGTTACTGTCTCTCTCTCTCTCTGTTACACTCTCTGTGTTTCTGTCTCTCTCTCTCTTTGTTACTGTTTCTCTATGTTATTGTCTCTCTCTGTGTTAATCTCTCTCTCTCTCTCTCCGTGTGTTATTGTCTCTCTTTCTCTCTGTGATACTCTCTCTCTCTGTGTGTGTTACTCTCTCTCTGTGTTACTCTCTCTCTCTGTGTTACTGTCTCTCTCTCTGTGTTACTCTCTCTCTATGTTACTGTCTCTCCCTCTGTGTTACTCTCTCTCTCTGTGTTACTGTCTCTCTCTGTCTTCGTCCGTCTGTCTGTCTGCCTGCCTGCCAGCCTGTGTCTCTCTTTCTGTCTCTTTCCATCTCTCTATGTATTTGTCTCTCTGTCTCTCTCCCTCTCTCTGTCTCCGTCTCTCTTCATCTCTCTGTCTGTCTCTCTCTTCTTTATGTCCCCTCTCTCTCTCTATATATATATATATGCTGTCTGTCTCTCTCTTTCTGTATGTCCCTCTCTCTCTCTCTCTATATATATATATATATGCTGTCTGTCTCTCTCTTTCTGTCATCCTCTCCATCTCTGTGCCTCTCACATCTCTCTCTCTGTCTCTCTCGCTGCCTGTCCCCCTCTCTCTGTCTCTCTGTTTGTGTCTCTCTGTCTCCATCTCTCTCCGTCTTTCTCACACTCTCGCTCTGTCTTCGTGTCTCTCCCTCGCTCTGTCTGTCTCTCTCCTTCTCACTCCCCCTCTCGTCTTCTCTTTCTATCTCTCTCCCTCTCTCCTCCTCTGTCTGTCTGTCTCCCTCTCTGTCTTTGTCTATCTCCCTTTCCCCCTCTCTCCCTCTGTCTGTCCCCTTCTCTATATGTCTTTCTTCCTCTCGGTCTCTTTGTTTCTCCCTCCCTCTCTCTGTCTCTCCCTCTGTCTCCATCTTCCTCTGTCTGTCTCTATCTCTCCCCCTGTCACTCCCACCCACCCTCACCCCATCTGTCTCTCTCTCTCTGTCTGTCTCCCTCTCTGTCTGTCTCCCGCTCTCTGTCTGTATCTCTCTCTGTCTCCCTCGCTCTTTCCATCTCTCTGTCTCCCTCGCTCTGGCCCTCTCTCTTTCTGTCTCTCTCCCTGTCTCCCTCGCTCTGTTTCCTCTCTCTCTCTGTGTCTCCCCCTGTCTGTCTGCCTGCCTGCCTGTCTGTCTCTCCCTCTCTCTGTGTCTGTCTCTCCCTCTCTCTGTGTCTGTTTGTCTCTCCCTCTCTCTCTGCTTATCTGTCTCTCCCTCTCTCTTTGTCTGTCTGTCTCTCCCTCTCTCTCTCTGTTTATCTGTCTCTCCCTCTCTCAGTGTCTGTCTGTGTCTCTGCCTCTCTCCGTGTCTGTCTGTCTCTCCCTCTCTTTCTCTGTCTGTCTTTCCTCTCTCTCTGTTATCTGTCTCTCCCTCTCTCTGTCTGTTTGTCTCTCCCTCTACTCTGTCTATCTCTCTCTCTCTCCTCTCTCTCTGTCTGTCTTTCTCTGTCCCTCTCTCTGTCTGTCTATCTGTCTGTCTGTCTGTCTATCCCTCTCTGTCTGTCTATCTGTCTGTCTGTCTCTCCTCTCTGTCTGTCCTCTCACTCTGTCTATCTCTCTCTCCCTCTCTCTCTGTCTGTCTTTCTCTCCCTCTCTCTCTATCTGTCTGTCCGTCTTTCTCTCCTCTCTTCTGTCTGTCTATCTGTCTCTCCCTCTTTGTCTGTCCTATCTGTCTGTGTGTCTGTCTGTCTCTCCCTCTCTGTCTGTCTATCTGTGAGTCTGTCTGTCTCTCCCTCTCGTCTGTCTATCTGTCTCTCCCTCTCTGTCTTTGTGTCTGTCTTGTCGTCTCCTCTATCTCCGTCTCTCGTCTCCCACTCTCTCTGTCTATCTATGTCTAAACTGTCTTTGTGTGTTGTTGTGTGCTCTGGCCTCTCTCCCAGCTGATTGGCTGTGCTCTGGCCTCTCTCCCCGCTGATTGGCTGTGGCGTGGCCCACTCTCTCCGCTGATTGGTTGTCCCGCCCGTCAGACATTCTCCGTCCCTCACGTACTCTCTCTCCCTGTTCCAGGCTCTCACTCTCTCCGGTATTTCCACAGCGCGGTCCAGGGAGCCCATGGCTTCCCCGAGTTCACTGCTGTGGGTATGTGGATGACCAGCAGATTGAATTATTATGACAGTGACACCGGGAGGGATGTCTCCCGGCAGGGCTGGATGGAGGAGAATGTGGGGGAGGATTACTGGAGGAACGGACACAGAACATCCAGACGGACGAGCAGCGGTTTAAAGCCAAAGTGAACGAGCTGAAGGAACAATACAACGAGACAGGAGGTCAGCCACCAGAGAGTAAAGTGTCTGAGGGTCACTCACTGAACTAAAAATAAACTGGAATGCTCATCTCCATACACAATGTACAGGCCGAGGTGTCGCCGTCAAGCCGCCATATTACGTAGTCCTCAAATAAGATGTATGGGTATACAAGGGGTGGAGGGAGAGGCAGAGAGAGGGGGGAAGTGGGAGGGGGAGAGGTGGGGAGTAGAGAGAGAGACAGGGGGGGGGGGGAGGAGAGTGGGGGTGGAGAGAGAGAGAGACGGGAAGAGGGGGAGAGTGACAGGAGGACAGAGAGGAAGCGGGGGTGGGGAGAAAGAGAGAGAGAGACGGTGACAGGGAGGGAGGGTGGGGGGGGGAGAGAGAGAGACAGTGGGGGGGGGTGGAGAGAGAGTGAATGTGATAATATACGATAAATAGATAGATAGGACAGACAGACAGATATATAGATAGATTTGCGGGGGGGGGGGGGGGGGGGTGAGAGAGGAGAGAGACACAGACAGAGAGACACAGAGAGAGGAGATGAGAAGAGTGAGTGTGAGAGAGACAGACAGAGAGAGTGGTACTTACCACCTGAGGAGATAGGCTAACACGTGATCCCGACTCCACATCCTCCCAACCCTCCCTCCTCTCTCCCCTGTCACACACTATCCCCCTGTCACACTATCTCTTTCCCCCTCTCTCCCCTGTAACACTCTCTCTCTCCCCTCTCTCCCCTGGCCCTCTCTCCCCTGTCACACACTCTCTCTCCCTGTCCCTCTCTCACCTGTCCTCTCTTCCCCTGTCCCTCTCTCCCCTGTCACACTCTCTCTTTCCCTCCTCTCTCCCCTGTCCCTCTCTCTCCCTTGTCACACTCTCTCTCCCTTCTCTCCCCTGTCCCTCTCTCTCCCCTGTCACAATCTCTCTCTCCCATGTCCCTCTCCCCTGTCACACTCTCTCTCCCCTGTCCCTCTCTACCCTGTCCCTCTCTCCCCTGTCACACAGTCTCTCTCTCCTCTCTCTCCCCTGTCACTCTCTCTCCCTGTCACTCTCTCTCTCTCTCTCTCTCTCTCTCCCCCTGTCACACTCTCTCTCTTCCCTCTCTCCCCTGTCCCTCTCTCAACTGTCCGTCTCTCCCCTGTCACTCACGCTCTCGTCGGGTCAAAGACCAACTCTAAATGGCGAACTCGGAAAATCGGTGGCGACACTTTGTGGGGGAGATGAGCATTCCAGTTCTTTTTTTAGTTCAGTGGGGTCACTGTGTGTGTGAGGGTCACCGTGTGTGTTTGTTGTGTGTGAGGGTCACTGTGTGTGAGGGTCACTGTGAGTGTGAGGGTCACTGTGAGTGTGAGGGTCACTGTGTGTGTGAGGGTCACTGTGTGTGTGAGGGTCACTATGAGTGTGAGGGTCACTGTGTGTGAGGGTCACTGTGTGTGTGAGGGTCACTGTGTGTGAGGTCACTGTGTGCGTGTGAGCATCACTGTGTGTGAGGGTCACTGTGTGTGAGGGTCACTGTGTGTATGTATGAGTGTCACTGCGTGTGAGGGTCACTTTGTGTGAGGGTCACTTTGTGTGAGGGTCACTGTGTGTGAGGGTCACTGCGTGTGAATGTCACTGCGTGTGAGGGTCACTGTGTGTGAGGGTCACTGTGTGTGTGAGGGTCACTCCGTGTGTGTGAGGATCACTGCGTGTTGTGAGGGTCACTGTGTGAGGGTCACTTTGTGTGAGGGTCACTGTGTGTGAGGGGTCACTGCGTGTGAGGTCACTGTGTGAGGGTCACTTTGTGTGAGGGGTCAATTGTGTGCTGGTCACTTTGTGTGAGGGTCACTTTGTGTGAGGGTCATTGCATGTGTGTGAGGGTCACTGTGTGTGTGAGGGTTCTGTGTGTGTGAGGGTTACTGCGTGTGAGGGTCACTTCATGTGAGGGTCACTGCATGTGTGTGAGGGTCACTTTGTGTGAGGGTCACTTTGTGTGATGGTCATTGTGTGTGTTGTGAGGGTCACTTTGTGTGTGAGGGTCACGTGTGTATAAGGGTTACTGTGTGTGAGGGTTACTGTGTGTTGAGGGTTACTGTGTGTGAGGGTCACTGTGTGTGTGAGGGTCACTGTGTGTATAAGGGTTACTGTGTGTGAGGGTTACTGTGTGTGAGGGTCACTGTGTGTGAGGGTCACTGCGTGTGTGTGAGGGTCACTGTATGTGTGTGAGGGTCACTGCGTGTGTGTTGAGGGTCACTGCGTGTGTGTGAGGGTCACTGCGTGTGTGTGAGGTCACTTTGTGTGAGGGTCACTGTGTGTGAGAGTCACTGTGAGTGTGAGGGTTACTGTGTGTGTGAGGGTCACTGTGTGTGGGGGGGTCACTGTGTGTGTGAGGGTCACTGTGTGGGTGAAGGTTACTGCGTGCGAGGTCATTGCGTGAGCGTGACTACGTGTGTGTGAGGGTCACTGTATGTGAGGGTCACTGTGTGTGTGAGGGTCACTGTGTGTGTGAGGGTCAGTGTGTGTGAGGGTCACTGAGTGTGTGAGGGTCACTGTTTGTGTGTGGGGGTTACTGTGTGTGTGAGGGTTACTGTGTGGTGTGAGGGTTACTGTGTGTGTGAGGGTCACTGCGTGTGAGGCTCACTGCGTGAGCGTGACTACGTGTGTGTGAGGGTCACTGTGTGTGTGAGGGTCACTTTGTGTGTGGGGGTTACTGTGTGTCTGAGGGTTACTGTGTGTGAGGGTCACTGTTGTGTGAGGGTCACTGCGTGTGTGTCTGTGTTTTGTGTGAGGGTCACTGTGTGTGTGAGGGTCACTTTGTGTTGGGGGGTTACTGTGTGTGTGAGTGTTACTGCGTGTGAGGGTCACTGCGTGTGAGGCTCACTGACGTGAGCGTGACTACGTGTGTGTGAAGGTCACTGTGTGTGAGGGTCACTGTAGTGTGTGAGGGTCACTGTCTATGAGGGTCGCAGTGTGTGTGTATGTGACGGTCACTGTGTGTGTGTGAGGGTCACTGTGCGTGTTTGTATGTGTGAGGTTCACTGTGTGTGTGAGGGTCACAGTATGTGTGCGTGTGAGGGTCACTGTGTGTGTGGGTGTGGGTGTGATGGTCACTGTGTTTGTGTTACAGGTGTCCACACTATCCAGAGGATGTACGGCTGTGAGGTGAGTGATGATGGCAGTGTTAGGGAGATCTGGCAGTATGCGTACGATGGGAAAGACTTCATCACCTTTGACTTGATGAAGAAGGTCTGGGTGGCCCGGAGTGGGCACGCCGTCATCACCAAGAACCAGTGGGACAAGAAACCAGAGTGCATTGATTATTGGAAGATTACGTGGAGCATATTTGTGTCAAGTGGCTACAGATATTTCTGAAACACGGCGAGAAGGCTCTGAGACCTGGTAACCTCACAGTAAATCACTGTCTCTCTCTCTATCTCTCTCTCTCTTTGACCCTCTCCTTTTTCTTTGTCTCTTTCTCTGTGACTCCTCTCTCTGTCTCTCGGTTTCTCTCACTCTGTTCCTCTCTCTCTCTCTCTCTCTCTAAATATATATATATATATATATATCCCCTGTGTGTATCTCTCTCTTTCTCTCTCTCTCTCTCTTTCTCTCTGATTCTCGTTCTGTGTACTTGTCTCTCTTAACCTCCACTCGCTCTCTTTCTGTGTGCCTCTCTGTGTTTTTCTCACTCTCTCTCTGCATCTCTCTCACTCTCTCTCTGTATCTCTCTCTCTCTTTGTCTCTATGTGTCTGTCAACGAGAAATAGATAGTAAGAGAAACAGGAAGAGAGAGAGACAGAGACAGCAAATGAGAGAGAGACAGTGACTGAGAGAGAGACAGAGAGAGAGAGAGGGGGTTGGCGAGAGGTAGAGTAAGACAGAGAGAGGCAGAGAGAGAGAGACACACAAACATAGAGGGGACAGAGGGCGAGAGACACACATAGAGAGAGATGGAGAGATAACAAGAAAGTGAGAGACGCAGTGACAGAGAAAGAGACAATGATAGAGAGAGACAGTGTGAGAGAGAGTCAGGGAGAGAGAGACAGAGGGAAACAGGGAGATAGACTGAAAGAGAAAGACACACAGAGTGAGAGAGAGAAAGAGGCAGTTGTAGAGAGAAAGAGTGAGAATAAGAATTAGGAACACGAGTAGGCCATTCAGCCCTTCGAGCTACCCCTCCATTCAATAAGATCATGGCTGATCTATTCCAGCTCCACCTACCCGCCTTATCACCATATCGATTAATTCCTTGATCCACAAGATATCTATCAATCTCAGTCTTGATTATGTTCAAGGACTGAGCATCCACAGCTTTTGGGATAGAGAATTCCATGAATTCACTACACTCTGAGTGAAGAAGTTTTTCCTGAGGAATTGCTCAAGCCACAGTTGGCGGTGAACCGTGAGGCTGGTTTTCTGCCACCTGCGCTTGAGCAGCCGGTTTTGGCACGTGAGGTAGCGGAGGTGAGTGTTGTACCACGGGGAGCGGGTGGGGTTGGAAATAGACTTGGATTTCAAGGGGACGAGAGAGTTGAAGGTGGAGGAGACGTGATCATGGAGCAGCTGGAAAACTGCTTCAGGGTCACTGTGGGTGGAAGACCAGGGGGGTAGGAGGTCAAAGGATGTGAGGGCATCTGCGAGGGTCTTAGGAGGGAGACTTTTCCATGAGCGGAAAAGTATGGTTGAGGGCTTGGTGGTGGGGAGAGGGATGGAAGAGGAGAAGGAGACAAGAAATTGGTCCGAGATGGCCTTTTCCGAGATGCTGAGGTCGGAAATGTCAAGGCCATGGATGATAATGAGTTCAAGGGCATAGCCACGGTTGTCGGATGGAGAGTCAATGTGGAGGGTGAGGTTTAGGGAGGAGAGGAGGGAAGTGAAATCGGAAGAGGTGGTGCAGAGTGAGCTTAAGTGGAGGTTGAAGTCACCCATGATGAGTAGGCGTTCAGAGCTGAGGGACAGGGAGAAGAGGAGAGTGAAGATATTGGAGATGAAAGAGCCAGGGGATTTAGGAGGACGTTAGAGAAGAAGGATTTTTAAGGAATGGGAAGGATAGTAGAGCGTGGGGTTCTCAAGGAGGGAACGAGAGGAGTAGGGGGAGAGACCAAGGGAGGTATTTGAGATGATGGCCACCCCGCTGCCACGTTGGTTGGGGCGGAGGGTGTGGTGGAAGATGTAGCCTGGAGTGGAGGCCTCGACTAGAGGCATGGGGTCATTGGGAGATAGCCAGGTTTCCTTAAGCCCAAGTATAGCAATATTCTCATCCAGGGTGAGATCATAGATAGTGAGGGTTTTATTGGAAAGGTAGCGGACGTTCTGTAGAGCAGTGCGGATGAGTTTGCTGGAGGGGCGAGAGGGAGGAGAGAGTGGTGAGGAGAATTGAACATCAGCATTCAAGGCTGTTATCTCCACCTCTTGAAGCCAATCAGCAATCTGGGTGTCTTGTTCAACACCGAGCCATACACCTTCCTCCCCCAGCCTTCAATCACCTCCACAGAAGGTTTATAAAATCACGAGGGGGATTCGACAGGGTGAATATGGAAAAACTGTTTCCACTGGTGGGCGAATCTGTAACTCGTGGTCACAGATTTAAAATAGTATCGAAACGAAAGCAAAGGGGAGCTGAGGAGAAATGTTTTCACTCAGCGAGTTGTTCGAATCTGGAAGGCATTGCGTGAAAAGATGGTGGAGGCCGATTCGATAACAGCTTTCAAAGAGAATTAGATCTTTATTTAGGAAGAGCAAGTCTGTTAGGTTATGGGGAGAAAGCTGGGCAGTGGGATTGAGTTGCTCAAAGAGCCGGCACAGACTAGATGGGCTGAATGGCCTTCTTTTGTGACATATAATTCTATGATTCTATGACCGGCACAGCCTTCCATCACCTCCATAATATTGCCAGACACCCCCACGCCACCAAACCCTCATCCACGTCTTTACCACTTCCAGGCTCGACTACGGGCCTTCTAGTCGGCCTCCCCAGCTCCTCCCTTCACAAGCTGCAGAACATTCAGAATTCTATAGCTCGTGTACTCTCCCGTACCAAACTTCGCGACCACATCACTCCCAACCTCGCCCGTCTCCACTGACTCTGCATTCCCCCGAAGATCGAAGATCCTTATACTCACTTTCAAGGCCATTCATGGCCTTGCCCCGTCTATCTCTCTGACCTGCGGTCTCCCTACCAGCCTGCCCGCACCCCCCATTCAGCAGACTTAGGATTCCTCCACGTCCACCGCACTAACCGCCCAACCATCGGCGGCCCAGCTTTCAGCCTCTCTGCTCCCACACTATGGAACTGCATCCAGCAGCCCCTCCGCCTCGCTTCCTCCGTTTCTTCCTTCAAGGCCGGTCTCAAGACCTTCCTCATCGACCGCGCCTTAGGCTGCCCCACTAACTCTTCCCCCTCTCCCCCTCTCCTTCCCCTTCCGCCTACCCTGATCCCACTCCCCCACCACCCTGCTCCGGTCCCGACCTGACTGTTCAGCGCTTTGGGACATTCTCCCGACGTGAAAGGTGCTATACAAGTGCAACTTTGTTATTGCTAGACTTTCTTCAATCCATGTGAATATATTTCCCCCAATTCCATGGGCCCTAACTTTTGCATCAACCTTTTGGGTGGCACCTTATTGAGTGCCTTTTGGAAATCCAAACATTACATCGATTCCCGACTATCTTATCTACTTGACATATCCTCAAAAATATTTAAAAGATTTGTGAAGCATGACTTCCGTTTAGAAAAGCCATGTTGACTTGGCCTAATTATATTGTGCTCCTTAAGGAGGGTAAGTACCTCACTAAGACATCCTTAATCAAGGATTCTACAATATTCCCTACCGATGCCAGACTAACTGGCCTAGATTTTCTTTCCCACCCTTCTTAATTATGACGTTTCCGATCCTCCAATCCATGGGAACTGTTTTAGAATCCAAGGAATTTTGCAAGATCAGACACATGGCTTCCACTATCTCATGAGACACTTCCATTAAGACCCTAGGATGCAAACCATCAGATCCAGGGATTTGTCACATTTTAGTGCCAACAATTTCCCTAGCACCAAATCCTTGCTAATGCAATTTTCTCCAAGTTGCTCCCTATCATTAGCCTCTTGGTTCATCTCTATTTTCGGCAGACGTTTTGTGCCTTCTATCGTGAAGATAGACGCAAAATATTTATTAGGTGCTCTGCCATATCCTTATCCTCCTTTATAATTCCTCCTGTCTCTGCCTGTAATGGACCCACATTGACTATCACTAGCCTATTCCTGTTAATATATTTATAATAACTCTTACAGTTTGATTGAATGTTTCTGGCTAACTTGCACTCATGATCCATTTTCTCACCCTTAATGAGCATTTTAGTTTACCCCTGCTGTCCCTAAAGTACTCCCAGTTGTACGGTTTGCTGCTCTTTTAGTAGTTTGATAAGTCTTTTCGTTTAGTTTAATACTTTCCCTAACTGATCTAGTTAGCCACGGATGGACTGCTTTCCCTGTATTTCTTATTTTCGAAGGGAATATGTGACCGCTGAGAATCATGCACTGCATCTTTAAATGTTTGCTATTGTTGGTCTACTGATATATCTATTAGTCTAATTCCCCAGTCTATTTTTTGCTGATTCTTCTCTCATATCTGAAAAGTTAGCTTTACCTAAATTTAAGATCCTTGCTTCTGATTTCTTTTACGATATCATTCTCAAACTTAAAACAAAATTCTATCTTATTATGATCACTCTGCCCGAGAGAACGAGTGACGTAGAGAGAGGGACGGAGATAGAAAGACAGAAAGTAAGACGTGAGAGAGATACACACACAGGCACATAGAAGGAGACTGAGAGAGAGAGAGGGAGACAAAGAGACACTCACACATGGAGATAGACAATAAGACTAAAAGAGAGAGATAGATAGAGAGACACCCACACAGAGTGAGAGAGAGACGAAGGCAGGGAGAGAGACAAGGAGAGAGACGAAAGACAGAGAAAGGGAGACAGAGATAGAAACACAAAAAGGGAAACAGAGAAAGGGAGACAGAACGAGACAGTGATAGAGAGGGAGAGACTTACAGGGAGAGACTTACAGGGAGAGAGGGGGAGACAGGGAGAAAGCGAAACAGGAGACAGAGAGAGAGGGAGAAACAGAGAGAGTGACAGGGAGATTGGTAACACTGGGATAGACTCATGCACGGGGAGACAGAGAGAGACGGGGAGACAGAGAGTCAGATAGGTAGACTGAGAGATAGACACACACAGCGAGGCAGAGAGAGAGAGACACTGGGAGACAGTGAAACAGAGAGAGTCAGAGATGGAGAGTGAGACACACAGGGATACAAAGAGAAAGAAAGAGACGGAGAGAGAGAGTGCTGGTGAGAGAGAGTGACAAGGATACAGGGAGAGAGACAGAAAGAGAGGGGGAGAGGGAGACAGAAAGAGAGAGAGGAGGAGAGAGAAAGTGAGACAAGCAGGGAGGCGAGGAAAGAGAGAGAACAGAGAAAGAGACATGGTTGAAAGAGAGAGTGAGAGAGGCTGAGAAAGAGAGACAGGAAGACAGGGTGAGAGACACTGGGAGACAAAGGGACCTAGCCAAAGTGGACTGGAGAGAAAGATTGGCAGGTAAAATAGCTAACGAGCAGTGGGAAGTCTTCAAGGAGGAGATAGTTCGGGCACAGAACAAATTAATTCCCACAATCTGCCGACAGTGCCCCCCAAGGTGTCTCTCTTCTCTGCGTGTGGGTCTAAACTCTCATGTTTGGCCACTGGTTTCTACCCCCGAGCGATCGATATGCAGCTGCTGAGAAACGGACAGATTTTGATTGACGTGGAATCATCAGAGATTTTACCAAATGGCGACGGAACCTTCCAGCTCCGCAAATCCCTGGAGATCAACCCTGAGGAGGCTGAGAGTTACAGCTGTGAGGTGGACCATAGCAGCCTGGAAAAACCCGTCAATGCTGTTTACAGTAAGTGTGAACTCATTCTCACTGTCTATTCCCCATTAGGAAGAGAGAGTGAGGGGGGAGAGAGTGACACGATGGAGAGAGTGAAATAGAGAGATAGTGAAGTGTAGAATATAAGGGAGAGTATATTCGCTGACAAATATGCATTTGGCTTTTTTGCTCTCCTTCCCCCGACCCCGATCTCTCCCCTTACCCTATTTTCCACCTGTCTCCCCTGGCCCCACTCCCGTGACTGTTTGTGGGACTGCTGTGCGCAATTTGGCTGCCACGTTTCGCACACAAATGTGCTGTCAATTCTTCTACTTTCCTTCATCCTGCCCCGAACCCCCCCCCCCCCCCCCCCCCCTTCTTGTCCCTACCTGAATGTACAGCGCCTTGGGACATCTTCTCGACGTGAAAGCCGCCATATAGATGTAAGTTTTGTTTGATTGATTGATTGTTTGAGAGAGAGAGAAAGGGAGAGTGAAGTGGAGAGCATCAGGGAGAGAAAGAGTGAGGGGGAAGAAAGTGAGGTGGAGATCATGAGCAAGAAAGATAGATAGTGAGGGCAGAGAGAGTGAGGCGAAAGAATGAGGGAGAGATACGGTGAGCGTGAAAGATAGTGAGGGGGAGACAGAGAGTGAGGAGAGCATGAGGTTGTAGAGACAGTGATTGGGGAGAGAGTGAGGGGGAGACAGTGTGAGGTGGGGAAGAGAGTGAGGGTGGTAGTGAGTGAATTAACCCTGATGGGGGAGGCGTGGGAGCTGATGGTTGAGCTCTAACCTTCCTGTGTTCACAACTGAACCAGCAGGAGGAGCAGGAGATGATGGAGGCCTGAAAACTATCATTCTTGTTGTTGCTGCTGCTGCTGCTGTTGTTTTGCTGCTGGTCGCAGTCGGAGTCGGGGGATTCATTATTTACAAGAAGAAAGGTAAACTGTGTGGGAGGGTGGAGGAGGTTGAGGGGATGGGAGAGTGCAGGGGGAGGGGTGAGTGTGTGTGGGTGGGAGGAGTTTGTTTGATGGGGAGAATGGGGGTGGGGGTGGAGTGGGTGTGGGAGGGGAGAGGGTGGGGGGTATGTGTGTGGGAGGGAGCGTTGTGGGCTGGGAAGTGTGTGGGTGGGGGGGATATTGTTTGTGCAGGGGAGTGTGTGTGGGGGGGGTTGGGAGCTTGTTAGTGACGTCACTAAGACTTGTGTCTCTCAGTTGCAGGAGGGAAGCCTATCTATACTCCAGCCAAACGTGAGTTACTGACAACTGAACACTGACTGTAACTGAGGAACTGTCACCCTGAGCTCTGCCTGTAGCCTGTGTAATGCCTGTGTCTGTGTTTGTGTCTAGTGTGTGTGAATAGCCTGTCGTCTTTGTGTACATGTGAGGCCTGCAGTGTGTGTATGTGTGTTCGTCTGTCGGCTCACTTCTGGAAACTCCCTCCTTGTTGGCCACACCAACTCTCCCCTTCACGAGCTGCAGATCATCCAGGACATTGGAGCCCAAGTCTTCCCCCACACCAGGCTCCGCAACTCCATCACCCCACCCCACCCTCACCCGGCTCCCCATCGCTCAGAGGATAGAGTTCAAGATCCTTGCCTTGCCCCCTCCTACCTCTCCAACCTGCCGAGCCTCTATCAAATGGCTCCCTCCATCCACTCAGTGGACTTTGGCCTGATCGATACCCCTTGCAGGCCCACCCCAGCATCAGCAGTCACACCTTCAGCCTCTCTGTCCCCTCCTTTGAAACTCCATCCCACATTCCCTTTTCCTCACTCCCTGCATCACCTCCTTCAAGGCCACACCTCAAATCCCTTGTTAATGACAAAGCCTTCAGTTACCCTCCCACCGTCTCTGCCTCCCACACTGTGTATCTCTGTATCTGTGCGAGTTTGTGTGTGTGTGTTATGTTTCCCTGTCACTTGGACAGGTGCTACACTTGCCGTTATGTATATAAAAGGTTAGCAGCTCCCAGTCTGGTTGGGATGTGTCCCAGTTACTGAGGGAAGTTCAGCCAGGAATAGTTGAGGATCTGGCCACAATCTTAACATACACCATAATAGCCTTGTCAGCAGTATTTCAGCACCTAAAGGGGACAGTGCCCACATGGTTATGAAACTGTCTGAGAGACAGGGAACAGAGGGTAGAGCTCTGTTGTTTTTCAGGCTGGAGGAAGGTAGATAAGTGATGTTCCCCTCCAGGTTCGACATTGCGTCTGTTGCCTTTTCTGATATATATTAATGAATTGCATATAAAGAGCAACTCGTTAAAATTTGCAGATGACAGAAACCTTGGGAGGCAGCGGAAACATAGAAACAGGAGGAGGCTATTCAGCCTCTCAAGCTTCTTGAGCCATTTTATGTTAGATAAAATCTGATCTGAACCTAAAAATGTGGAGTGATCCAGCATCCACAGCGTTGGGATCTGGGGATTCAGATAAACGGGTATTTGGAGGTGATAGGACAAGTTGATAGAGTATAAAAGTGAGGAAGTTCCGCTAAACATTCATAAGTCACGGTTTCGGCCTCAGATGGAGTATTGTGTCCAATTCTGAGAACAACAAGAACCACTTCGATTTATAAAGCGCCCCCCACACCGAACAGCATCTCAGAGCACTTCACAATGGATCCCGGGCCCCAGCCAGGGAGAGGTGGAAAATGTTGACCGAAAGAACGGTCAAAAAGAAACGTCTTTAGCCGAGACCCGAACAAGGAAGAGAGGGGGTGAGGAGAAGGGAGTGAGGAAGGGAGTTCCAGAGCTTTGGGTCATAGTGGCTGAAGGCACGGCCGCCGATGGTGGAGCTGGCAAGGACTGGGCTAATGGGGGAGCGACGTTTGGTGCGGGTGAGTATGCGGGCGGCAGAGTTTTGGATGAATTGGATTTTATGGATTGTTGGGGAGGGGAGACTGGCGAGGAGGGCATTGAAATAGTCCAGCCGTGAGGTGACGAAGGTGTGGATCATGGTTCAGCGACATTTGGGGTGAGATATTGCTGTAAACGGGTGATCCGTTGGAGATGGTTCAAAGCGGTGCTGGTGAGGGACAAGATGTGGGGGAGGAAGGACAGTTGGGGGTCGAATCTGACGCCAAGGTTGCGCACGGGTTCGGAGAGTTTTTGGGGCAAGTTGGCAAAGTGGAGGAGGTAAGAGCCATGTGACTGAAGATGATGATGCAAGCCAATGAGTATGGCCTCTGTCTTGTCCACATGCAGCTGCAAGAAATTTGAGTTAATCCAGCTCCTGATGTCTGACAGGCCGCTGACAGAACATCAGGGGACTGGGGGTCGCAGAGTGAAGTGGAGAGATAGAGTTGGGTGTCATCCGCGTACATGTGGAAGTGTGCCCCATGTCTGTGGATCACATCTCCAAGAGTGAGTGTATAGATGAGAAAGAGGAGGGGGCCAAGAATGGATCCCTGGGGTACCCCACAGGTGACTGGGTAGGAGCGGGAGGCAAGCACGTTTGTGCAGATGGAGCGCTGGCCATTTGTCACGTAGGACCAAAATTTCAGATGGATATAATAATAGCATATTATCATGTCTTCGAGTGCTCTCACCACTGAGCACCAGGACTGCACTTCAGGATCCATTGTAAACTGAATTGGCTGATTTTGTGGGAAGAATGTGGCAGGCACTTGCGATCAACAACAAAATTACATTTCTCGAAGTCTTTCGCGTTGGGAGGACATCCCAAGGCGCGAACACGAGGGTGTAGAGGAGATTTACCAGAATGTTACCCAGAACGAGAGACCTTATGCAGAGAGAACAGAGAAGGTGAAGGGAACATTCCATAACAACAAGAACTTTTTTTTGAGCAGCGCCCTCATCGCCAGGCAGCATCTCACAGCTCTTAAATAGAGGAATTCAAAATGATGCGGTGATTTGATAGAGTAGAGAACGAGAAACTGTTTCCACTGGTGGGTTGGTCAGTAACCAAAGGGCGTAGATTGAAGATAATTGGCAGAATACCAAGAGAGGAGATGCGGAGAATTTTTCTTCAACACAGAGTGTTGTTACAGTCTGGGATGCATGAAAGGGTCAACCTTCAAAAGCAAATTGGATTTGAAGCTTGCTAACGTTACTCCGCTGCGCAAAAAGAGGCAGAAGGACAAACCTGGAAACTGCAGGACAGTCAATCTATGTCAGTGGTCTGGAAGGCAAACTTCTAGAGTCTATAATCAGGGACAAGATAGATCTTCACTTAGAAAAATATAGGCTGAAAAACGACAGCCAGCATGGATTTGTTAAAGGCAAATCTTGCCTTACAAACCTGATAGAATTTTTCAACGATGTAACAGAATGGGTGGACGAGTGCAGCACAGTTGATGTCGTTTACATGTACTTTCAAAAGGCATTTGACAAAGTGCCGCATGAGAGGCTTATTAGAAAAGTAGAGGCCCACGGCGTTAAAGGGACAGTGGCAGCGTGGATTCACAATTCGCCGCGAGACAGAAAACAACGACAACAACAAATTACACTTATAAAGCGCCTTTCACGTCGGGAGGATATCCCAAGGCACTGCACAGGAGGCGTGTGACTCGAGCTGGGAGGGAAGTGTACGGGAAGGGGTGAAACAGGTAGGGGAGGTCGAAAAATTCGGGGTGGAACAAAAGGCACGGTCGAAGAGGAAAGTCTTCAAACCGGCCTTGAAAGAGGAAAGGGAGGAAACAAGATGGAGGGATTGGGGGGTGGAATGTTGCGCAGGTGGAAGTAAGCGGTGCCGGTCAAGGCGCGGATGTGCGGGAGGAAGGAGAGTTTTTGGTCGAACGTGATGCCGAGGTTCCTGACTGGCTTTGTGAGGTGGAGAGTACAGCCTTGGATGTTGAGGCTGGCAGCGGCCGATCTGCGGAGGTGCTGGCTTGAGCCGATCAGGAGGGCATCGGTCTTACTCACGTTCAATTTGAGGAAGTTATCCCTTGTCCAGGACTCAATGTCGAACAGACATGCTGTTAGAACATCGATGGTCCGGGGGTTGAGGGATGAGGCAGAAACGTACAGCTGGATGTTGTCCGCATACATGTGGAAATTTACCCCCTGTTTGCGGATGACATTGCCCAGAGGGAGAGTATAAAAGGTGAAAAGGAGGGGCCGAGGACAGAGCCCTGAGGGACGCCGTGAGAAACTGCGGGTGTTTGAGGAGAAAACGTTGGAAGATACAAAGTGTTGGCAGTGGGTCAGGTAGCAATGGAACCAGTCAAGGATTGTGCCTTGAAGGTTGAGGTGGGAAGAAAGACGTTGGAGGAGGATGGTGTGATCGACTGTGTCGAACGCAGCAGACAGGTCAAGGAAGACGAAGAAGCAGAAGGAGCCCTGGTCACAGGCGGTTAGGATATCATTTGTCACCTCAACCAGAGCAGTTTCTGTGCTGTGAGCAGAGCGGAAACCTGATTGGAGGGGTTCAAGGAGTGAGTGAGTTGAAAGGCAAGAGCGGAGCTGGGAGGCCACCACTCTTTCAAGGACCTTGGATGCAAACGGGAGGTTGGAGATGGGTCAATATCTTGATGGTTGCGACGCATCAGGGGAGGGTTTCGTCAGGATTGCGGTGCTGCTGGCTGTTTTAAGGGAGGTAGGGACGGTGCCTGAGGAGAGGGAAAGGTTAATTGTGTCAGATATAAGCGGGGCCAGAAGGTGGAGCTGGGTGTGGAGGAGGGGGGTGGGGATAGGGTCCAATGAACACGTGGTGGGTTTCATGGAGGTAATTATTTTAGTGATTGAAAACGGGGAGGTGGGGATGAAAGTATGAAGGGGGGGTTGGGTGAGGGTTGAGATAACGGATGGAGGGGCGGAGGTGGAGGAGAGGTGGGGGGAGGAAACCGCGGAGTGGATTCTCCCTATTTTGGACTCGAGGAAGTCCAACATCTCCTCGCAACGTTCGTTTGAGGAAAGGATCTACGAAGCGAGACGCGGGGGGACGGGGGGGGGGTGGGGGGGGGGGGGGGGGGCGGAGGAGCTGGTTGGTGGTGGCGAAGAGGAGGCGGTGGTTGTCCTTCGCTTCCAGGATTATCCTGGAGTAGCGGGTTGTGGTGAGTGGTTGCTGTTCAGACTGGAGGGAAGTGTGCAGTAGCATCCCCCAGGGATCAGTTTTGGGACTACTGCTCTTTCTAATATATATTAATGATTTGGATTTGGGTTTCGGGAGTACAGTTTCCAAATTTGCAGATGATACTAAGTTAGGGAGAATAGTAAATAGTGAGGAGGATAGTAGCTAACTGCAAGAGGATACAGATAACATGGTAAAGTGGGCAGAAACATGGCAGATAAAGAATAATACAGAGAAGTGTGCGGTGATACACTTCGGGAGAAGAAATAGGGGAGGCAATACAGGCTAAATAGTACAATTTTAAAGGTTGTGAAGGAACAGAGAGACCTGGGGATTTGTGTTAGTGGCTCTTTGAAAGTGGCAGGACAGGTAGACAAACATGATAAGAAAGCGTATGGGATGCTAGGCTTTACAAATAGGGGTATAGAATACAAAAGTGAGGAAGTGCTGATTAATCTCTATAAGACTTTGGTTAGGCCTCAGCTGGAGTACTATGTACCGTTTTGCTCACCACACTTTAGGAAGGATATTAAGGCATTGGAAACAGTGCAGAGGAGATTTACTAGGATGGTACCAGGAATGAGGGACTACAGCTACGAGGAAAGGCTACATAGGCTTGTCTTATTCTCTCTAGAACGAACAATCTTTTCCTCTAGAAGATTGAGAGGAGACCTAATAGAGGTTTATAAGATTATAAGAGGTTTCGACAGGGTGAATAGGGAAATACTTTTTCCACTGGTAGGCGAATCAGTGACTCGTGGTCACAGATTTAAAATAGTTTCGAAACAAATCAGAGGGGAGTTGAGGAGAAAAGATTTCACTCAATGGGTTGTTCGAATCTGGAATGCATTGCCTGAAAAGGTGGTGGAGGCAGATTCCATAACAGCTTTTAAAAGGGAACTAGATCTTTATTTAGGAAGAGCAGGTCTATTAGGTTATGGGGAGAAAGCTGGGCAGTGGGACTGAGTTGCTCTGTTCAAAGAGCCGGCACAGACTAGATGTGCCAAATGGCCTCCTTCTATACCATATAGTTCTGCGATTCTCTGATTCTATGATAATTGGCCTCCTTCAGGGCTGTGATATTCACTGATTCCACTGTCGGTGTGGGTCTGATTTTGTTTATTATGGGCATGGACGTGACAACCCATATCCCCTCCCTCACACACAGCCCCTCCTCCACCCCAAGCCCCTCCCCCTCCCCGTGCCCTTCCTGCTGCGCCAGCCCCTCTGTCAGTCAGTGACTGTCTCACTGACAATCACAAATCAAAATATTTTTCTGATAACATTTTGCTGACGACTGATCAAATCTATGTGGATGGTGGGCTTGGCACCAGTGTGTGCATGTCTAGTCTGCTGTCTGTGTGAGGCCTCTAGTCTGAATGTGTGTTTATAGTCTGCAGTCTGACTGTGTGTATGTGTGTGCAGCCTGTAATCTTGGTGTTTGTGAGTAGCCTGTATTCTGTGTGTTTATAGTCTTTTGTTTATGTGTGTGAGTGTAGCCTGTAATATGTGTGTTTATATTCTGAGTGTGTTTATACGTGTGTATAGCCTGTAATCCTAGGTATTTATGTGTAGCCTGTATGCCGTGTGTTTATAGTCTGTTGTCTAGGTGTGCGTAGGATGTAACTTGTGTAACATATGATTTATTTTATTCAGAAAATAGCGATACTTCATCAAACAACTCGTCCAACCCAGCCTCTTGAGGTAACCATCACAGTGTATGTGTGGATACAGTGTGTATGTGTGGGTACAGTGTGTGTGGGTGCACTGTGTGTGCGTATAATTTAAGTGTGTGTACGATGTGTGTATCTGTGTGTACAGTGTGTATGGGTACATTATGTGTGGGTACAGTGTGTCTGGATACACACTGTACCCACACTGTACCATCAGCCACTGACATGGCCAACAGATACATGGAGATGCAATTGGAGAGACCGCACCTCCCACGAGCCAGGATCACAATCGTCAACAGGTTGACTACAGAGAGACAGTGAGAAAAGATCAGACATAGATATACATTAATACAGACTACAATGTGTTGAACCTGGCTCGCTGTCCAACATCCTACTGTCCACGGAAAAGTGACGGAGAGAGTGGGTGAAGTGGGGGTGGGGTGGGGTGGGGAGAAACAGACAGAGAAACTGATCGATAATGCGAAAGAGGAGCAGGGAGACGATGGAGAGAGAGGGAGAGATAAATTGATAGATAGAAACAGACAGAGAATGAGAGAGTTGGATACACTAAAGTGGGAAGAGATACAAATACACAAATATAAACACAGGGAAATGCAGAAGAAACGCCATAGAAAGCGAAAGACACAAGAACACAGGCAATGAAAGTGACAGACAGAGACTGTCGTTCATGTTCAGAGAGAAACACACATCACAGTAGACACAAACACATACAAACAGATAGAAAGTGAGAGGTGCTGACAGAGATACAGCCACATTTAGAAAATGAGTCGTTCAGATACAGAAGTAAGCATATTAATAGAGATACGCACAAATTCAGATACACCGAGAGATGTCAAGGTCATTCACAATCGCTAATAGATTGACTACATGGAGAGAGAGAGAGAAAGAGAGAGAGAGAGAGGGAGAGAGAGGGAGAGAGAGAGAAAAGATCACAAATATATATACATAATACAGATTGCAATGTGTTGAACTTGTCTCGCTGTCCACCACTCTGCTGCCCGCGGAAAATTGTCAGAGAGAATGGGTGATGATAGGGGTGAGGTGGGGGGGTGGGTGGGCGAAAGACATAGCGAGACTGAGCGATAGTGAGAGAGAGCAGGAGAGAGAGAGCACAGACGATGCAGAGAGAGGGAGAGAGAAAGTGATAGATAGAAACAGACAGAGAAATGAGAGACTTGGATACACTAAAGTGGGAGAGATAAGCATACACACACATATACACAGGAAATGCGGAAGAAACGCCACAGTAAGGGAAAGACACAAGAACACAGATAACGAAAGTGATCGACAGAGACTAACGCTCATGTTCAGAGAGAAACATATATCACAATAGACACAAACCAACAGATAGAAAGGGAGATGTGTGGCAGAGATACAGCCACATTTAGAAAATGAGTCATTCAGATACCGAAGTCGGCACATTAATAGAGATACACGCAATGAGAGACACGAAGGTCACTTAAAAAACTAAAATTAATAATTAAATAATCCTAGAGTTTGATACAGCAAATTGTCTATTTTTCAAGGCTTCTCAAAATGGAGCAAGTACTTCGCCATGTCCTGTCCCAAACTTTCTGAGATAACACCGGTCACTCACCTCACTGTGTGCTTACATACAATGCTGGGTTTGCACAGAGGATCAATCAATCTCTCCTCTACCATTTGCCGCATTCAGAGAATTATTTAATTTGAACACAAAAAGTCATCAGCATCAATCGAATATATCCCCTTGACTCCATTGACTCTACGGGTGCATGTGAATACAATAGTGTTTGCATTAATCCTGTCTCATCCTTTGAGGGTTTTGAACGACCAAAAATGGCGTTGTATCAAATGCACGAATCGTTGCTATTGATTCCATCATCTTCAACCAATATCGGTCTGTCTGTATAACATGCCAATGTAAAATGCTTTCGCAAACGGTATTTTTGGTTAGCGGAGTCAATTAAATATATTCGATTGTATCTGATTACATTTAATCAGGGGTTGGGGAATGGAAGTTCTGTGTGTGTGTGGATACGTAGGTTTCTGTGCTGGGATGGTAGGTTTGTGTGCGCGGGTGGGGGGTAGGTTTGTGCGTGTGCAGGTGATGGGGTTAGATTTGTGTGTGGGTGATAGTTTTGTGTGTGGTAGGAGGGGTAGGTTTGTGTGTGGGGGATAGGTATGTGTGTGCGGTTGGGTGGGTAGGTTTGCATGTGTTTACGGGGGTAGTTTTGTGCGTGAGTGGGGGGGGGGGATTTGTGGTAGGTTCGTGTGTGGTGTGGGGTTGTGATAGGTTTGTGTGTGTGGGGTGGTGGCGTGTTGTGGTAGGTTTGTGTTTGTGTGTGGGATGGGGTTGTGGTAGGTTTGTGTGTGGGGTGGGATTTTGGTAGGGTTGTGTGTGATGGAGGGCTGGCTTTTTGTGGGTGGGTTGGGTGGTTGTGGTAGGTTTGTGTGCGGAGAAGCGCTAGGTTTGTGTGCGTGGGAGGGTGTAGGTTGGTGTGTTTGTAGGGGATAGGTTTGAGTGTGTGTTAGAGTAGTATTTTGTGTGTGTTGGTACAGTTTTCTATGTATGTGGTGGCGGCGGTTCGTGTTTGGCGGGGGACGGTTTGTGTGTTTCTGGGGTTAGATTTGTGTGGTTGTGTGGTGGATAGGTTTGTGTGTGTGGTATGGGTAGTTTTGTGTGTGGGTGGAAGGTTTGTGAGTGGGGGGGCCAAGTTTTATGTGTGGGGGTGTATGTTTGTGTGTGTGGGGGGGTAGGTTGTGTGTGTGGGATAGTGTAGATTTGTGTGTGTGTGGGGGGTAGTGTTGTGTTTTATTTGGGTGGTGTAATTTTGTGTAAGCATGGTGGGTAGGTTTGTCTGTGGGGGTGGGGGTTGGTAGTTCCTGTATGTGTGGGGGGTAGGTTTGTTTGCAGGGATGGTAGGTTTGTGTGTGCGGATAGGGGGTAGGTTTGTGTGTGTGCGGTTGGGGGGGGGTAGGTTTGTGTGTGCACAGATGGTGGGGGTAGTTTTGTGGGTGGGTGATAGGTTTGTGTGTGCGGATAGGGGGAAGTGTACGTTTGTATGTGGGATATAGATTATGTGTGCACTGGTGGGGGGTAGGTTTGTGTGTGGGGAATAGTTTTGTGTGTGCGCGGGTGGGGGTGTAGGTTTGCGTGTGTTTACGGGGGTAGGTTTCTGTGTGTGGGTTAAGTTCATGTGTTGGTGGTAGTTTTTTTTGTGGGTTATAGGTTTGTGCGGTGGGTGGTAGTTTTATGTGTAGTGTGGTAGCTTTGTTTTTGGAGGGGTAGGTTTGTGTGTAACGGGGATAGATTTGTGAGTGGCTAGGGGATAGGTTTGTGTGCATGGGAGGGGGTAGGTTGGTGTGTTTGTGGGGGATGGGTTTGTCTGTGTGGGTAGCTTTTGTGTGGTGCAGGTTTGTATGTGTGTGCGTCAGTAGGTTTGTGTGTGGTTTCGTTGTGGGTAGAGTTGTGTGGGCGTGTAGGTTTGTGTTTGTAAGATTTCGGTTTCTGTGTGTGCCTGGTGAGGGTATGTTTGTATGTGTGTGTGTGTGTGTGGGGGGGGGGGGGGGGGGGGGCGGGTGTTACATATGTGAGTGCTGGGGTAGTTTTGTATGTGTGTGGGGACGGTGTAGATTTGCCTGTGTGTATTGGGGGGAGTAGGTTTGCTGGTGTGTGCGGTTAGGTTTGTCTGAGAGTGTGATAGGTTAGAATTTCTGACTAAATTCTACAAAAGTTCCGTTAGGCCTCAGCTAGATTTCATTGTACAATTCTGGTCACCCCAATTTAGGAAGGATGTTTAGGCATTGGAAAGGCTGCAGAGGGGATTTAATAGGATGGAACCAGGTACGAGGTATTTCAGCTATGAGGAAAGGCTAGAGAAACTAAGTTTATTCTCATTGGAACAGGGAAAGTTGCGAGAGACCTAATAGAGCTGTTTAATATCAGGAGAAGATTCGACAGCGTGAATAAGGAAAACTTGTTTCCACCGGTGTGCTCATCAGTTACTCGTGGTCACAGATTTAAACAGTTTTAAAAAAAGAATCAGATTGGAGGTGAGGAGGATTTTTATCACTCAGCGAGTTGTTCGAATCTGGAATGCATAGCCTGAAAAGATGGTGGAGGCTGAATCGATAACAACTTGAAAAGAGAGGTAGACATTTTTTGGGAGGACTGGTTTGCGAGGCTATTGGGGAGAGAACTGGGGAGTGGGATTGAGTTGCTCTTCTTAAAGAGACGGTACTGATACGATGGGCCGAATGGCCTCCTTTTGTGCTGTAAGATTCTATGATTCTGTATGTGGGGGAGGTGCTAGGTTTGTTTGTGGTGGGGTTAGGTTTGTGCATGTGAAGGTGTGGGTGTTTTGTGTGTAAAGCTGTAGGTTTGTTTGTGTTTGTGTTGGGATTGTGACCTATCTTCACAGCTCATCCCAGGAACCAACCTTGTGAATCTGCTGTGCACTGAGCTGGGTATTTCCTTTCTTACATACGGAGACCACAACGGCAGACAATAATCATAGTGGGGTCTCAAGAAAGCCCTATAGTGTTCCAGCAAGACTTCTCTACTCTTATATTCTAACGCTTAGTAATGAACGCCAACATGCCTTTAGCATAATATTAGTACTAAGAATAATCGAACATACGTATTCTTATATGGATTATTAGAAATAAGATTTTCCTGTGCACAAATTGCTTCCCAATTTCCCCTGATTAAACACTACAAAAGTTTGATGAGGCCTCAGGTAGAGGTCTGTGTACATTTTTTTTTAAGGGGTGATAGGGTTGTGTGCTGGGGAGCCAGTATTTGTGTGGCTATGTTATGATGTTCAGGGACTGAGTTACACACATGGTTTTACACCCACTCTCACCGTGTCTGTATCTCTCACACAGAAAGGAAGACACGATGGAGGCTGTATCCTGTCTCCTGTTTACTTTGCTTCTGTTACCACCTCAGACACCGCGGAAATCAACAATGATAAAGGGCTACATCTAATGCAAAAATTGTTTGTATTATCAGTATCTCTGTCTATATATTCAATGTATAACTTTTACTCGTTTCTCCCTCATTCTAGGTCTCTCAGTATTGTTATCACTTTAGATTCCCCTCACTTTCCATCTACTTTACTTTATCTTGCGCCCATTCCCAGGCTTCTCTCTCCCTCTCGCTCTGTTTCTCTGTCTTACTAAATATCTCACTGCGTCCATCTCCATACTCTCTGTCTTTCAATCGTTCGTTTCCTCTCACTACATACATCTATATGACTACAAGCCAAATCCCTCGCTCTCTCTCAAGATAAAGTTCCCACTCTCTCTCTCTCTCTCTAAACATTCTATCTGTCCTTTATTCTCCCTCTGACTGTCCCTCTGTCTTCCTCGGACTGTCTCTATGTCAAGCCATGTTTTGCTGTTACTTAATAAAAGCATCGAACAACAGAATCATACATAGTTTATAGGTTTAAAATTGTTGCAACACTATTAAATATTTCCTCTACAATAAGAAATAATCATACAAGTTGTAGAACGATTATCCACATTATACAATAACGTTCTTCACTCAGAGGGTAGGGAATTTATGGAATTCTCTTTACCCAAAGGGTTGTAGATGGTCAGTCCTTCAAAATAATCAAAACTGAGATTGATAGATTTCTTATGGATGAAGCGATTAAGGGTGATAAGGTGGGTAGGTGGGGTTAGAATAGATCACCCATGATCTTATTGAATGGTGGTGCAGGCTCGAGGGCCTGAATGACCTACTCCTGCTCCTAATTCTTATATGTATATAGATATATACACAATACATATATATACTGTAAATACATGTATATATATGTGTGCATATATTTTGCAAGAGCAGTCATTAAATCCAGAGAAGAAATACTGTCATAATAACACTGTGAAATACGTTTCCTTGAAGCATAGCTCCAGTATCCTGCAATGTACACATTCACTTTGAGTTTTTTCCTGATAATGCCTTGATGTTTAGTTTAAGAAATGCTAACTAAGTACTTTACCTGTTTAAATGACTCTGGTGTCACGTGCCTTCTGAAACATCGCGTACTTCCATTCATGAAGTTGCACATCAGCCACGCAGAGAGCGATGGGACGAGAGATGCAGCCAGTGGCTAAAACAGTGAAGATAGAAATGCATCAGCTGTACTGCACTGGTGAACAACAACACACACACACATACACACAAGCACACACACACAAGCACGCACACACCAACACACACGGGCACACACGCACACACACTAACACACATACACACACATATATATACATAAACACATAAAAACACACAAACAAACACACAACTATGTACACACACACACACATAGGCAGAGCCAGAAGCTGTCAAGGCCACTCATTATATATGTTTTAGAAAGTTTAAATTCAGTAAAATCTAAATATATAAAATCAACAACTCACTTATTTACCTGTTGCCTATCATTTATTTGCGTATTGCTCTCTGCTGTGTATCACCCGATCTCTCACTTGGTCCGTAACTGAGTTAATCAAAAAAATCGAGAAAATCTAAGCCCACTATCAGTGTTTTGGTTCAAGTGTTTACATCCCTAAATAAAGAACCTAAGAACTTAATAGTTAGGAGCAGGAGTAGGCCTTTCAGACCCTCGAGCCTCCCCCCGCAATTCAATAAAATCATGGCTGATCTATTTTAACTCCACCTACCCGCCTTACCCCATGACCCTTAATCCCTTTATCCACAAGAAATCTATCAATCTCAGTCTTGAATAAGTTCAAGGACTGAACATCTACAGCACTTTGGGATAGAGAATTCCACAAATTCACTACACTCTGAGTGAAGAGGTTTTTTTCTCAGCTCAGTGCGAAAGCGCTGAAGCCTAGTTTAAAGACTGTGACCCCCTGGTTATTGTTACTCCAACCGGCAGAGAAAATCTCCCACTGTCTCTTCTGTCGTGAAACCTGAATAGGTATTTCATAAAATCACCTCTCATTCTCGCGAATATAGGCCTAGATTGCTCAACCTATCCTCATAACTCATCCCACTAGAAGTGACTGGTTAATTCAAGTCCAGTTATCTCGAGGTTACTGTAAAAAACTATGCCTCTTTCACAGACTGTATTTCTCTCGGTGATTCTCAATATGTGTCCGAATCTTTAATTGATAATCACTTTTTTCTGTCATTCTCAACCTGCCCCACTGTTTGTCTCTGCGCTTTTAACTCTTGCTCAGGAATTTTCATTCACATGGAGATTGTGAAGCTTGGTGACGTGTTTTCATGCATACCATACATCCAGCTGACAACAAAGCCTCTTTATCTGCCTCTCAGCCATGGTCCAGCTATTTACCTTTCTCCCCTTTAATTGTTGCACTTTTTCTCTCTCTCTACTTCTCTATCTATCACTCACTGTCCCTCTCTATCTCTCGCTCTCTCTCTTTCGTTTTCTTTCTTTCTCTCTCTCTCTCTCTCTCTCTCTCTCTCTCTCCCTATTTATCACTCTCTCTTTCTCTCCCTATCTCTCTCTCTGGATTTCCTTCAGTATTACATCCCTCTGATTCACATTAGTTTCTGGCTGCCTCACCCCCCCCCCCCCCCCCCCCCTTTGCATTGACCTACTTTTTTCTTTCTCTCCGTCCCCCAACCCTCAACGCCACCATGCGCCCCCTCCCCTTCCCCGCCCAGCCCCACCACCTCTCAATAGCCTCATCCAAACTTCCATCGGGGAGTTGAATTGCAGATATCTGCCTTGATCGCACTGATCCCCCAGCCCAGAGCATGTGCGATACACGTGGAAGGGAGGAGACCAGATCTCCATCTTATTCTGCCCAGCACATCAACAAGTACCTGGTGTTCAGCTGTGCAGCGCTGCCCATCTCATGCCAACCTCTCAACCTCAGCAGAGAAATGCAGATGCTCCCTGATCCTCCCGGCTCCTTTCTGTTCAGCCCCTTCTCCCCGGGCAACAGTTTTATCACAAAGGGATCCCCACAAACAGTCGTAGATTGACGTGAACAATTTGTTGTCGTTTTTTGGGGGGAATGCTTATTATTAGCCATGTGGAGAGTGGAGGAAACTTGCCCAATGTTTAGCCCTGATCTGCAGGGATTTGAAACAAAGTTCTCTTTCACTTTAACACACAAACAAAATCTCACTCTCAAGATACAGTGTCTCAAATAGAATCTTACGGCAAAAAATGGAGGCCATTCGGCCCATCGAGACAGATCCCGCTTTATAACAAGAGCAATTTATCCCTACTCCCCAGCTCTCTCCCCATAAACTCTCAAACCCGCTCTCCCTAAATAAATGTCCAATTCGCTTTTAAAATTTATGTTCAAATCGGCCAACACCACGTTTTCAGGCAACGCATTTCAGATTCGAACAATTCGCTGGTTGAACACATTTCTCCTCACCTCCACTCAGATTAGTTTCGAAACTAATTTACATCTGTGACCACGAGTCACTGATATGCTCACCAGTGGAAACAGATTTTCCCTATCTATTCTGTCGAATCCCCTCATGAAATTTACAACCACTGTTATGTCTACTCGCAACCTTCTCTGTTCCAATGTGAATAAACTTAGCCTCTCTAGTCTTGCCTCGTAGCTGAATTCCTGGTACCATCCCAGTCCATCTCCTCCCTTTCCCTTTACAATTAACAGCCTTCCTAATGTTCGGTGACCAGGATTGTACACAGTAATCTAGCTGAGCTCTAGCCAAAGTTCTATATTTTACTCAGAACTTCCCAATTTTGTACTCAAAGACCATATTTATAAAGCCTGATATCCCGTTTTCTTTTTTGACTGCTTGTCGTATCATTCACACAAACCACCAGGTCTCCATATTGCTTCACACCACATAAATTGCACTACCTAGCCTATATTGCCTCCCGTCATTTCTCCTCCACACATGCACCATCTCATATTTCTCTACATTAAACTCCATCTGCCACGTGTCTGCCCTTTTTACCATTCGGTCTATATCATATTGCAGATGACTACTATCCTCCTCGCTATTTACTAACTTTACTAACTTTGTGTCATCTGCAAACATGCACCATTGTACGGTCTCTGCAACACATTTGATGCCCTGGTTGTCTCTTCGTGTTAAATTACCCCAGGCCTTGGTTCTCATAAACCCGAGATTCATACGCTGTGAGATTGCGTAATCTATTTCTAATTTTCTCTTGTATTTGCAAATACAAATGTTATCCCTTCCCTTTCTCTCCATCTCGTTCATACCTCAGTCACATCCACATTCACATAGTCTCTGATCAATATGGTCTCTCTCAAACACATCCTAGAGTATATATGACACACACATAGATTCGCACCTGCATACTGTTATTATCACAATATATCGCTCCCTCTATCACACATAAAGCTCGTCTCTTGTTCACGTAAACAGAATGTCTCTAAAACATACAGTTAGCTTGTCTAATTGTAAACGGTTTATTACTTGAATTCGCACAAACTCATATGTAATTTTGCTCTTCTCTTGCTCACCCCCCCCGACCCCCCCTCCACCCACCAACACACATCCGAAAATTTACATTTCGCACGCACACACACACACCCGTGCACGATGCTCTGTTTCTCACTCGCACTGACACAAGTGATCCCCTGAAAATTATTTACCCCACCATCCCCCACACACACATCTTGCCCTGTTTGCCTCTGTGTGTCTTTGCCTTTGTGTGTATCTCTCACACACCCATATCAACCCCTCCCACCCCACACACACCCCTCCCATACACACACATACTCACGGTGCCCTGTCTGTCTCGCAGATCCCACCACAATTTCACACATTTACACTCACAAGCTGATGTGCCTTTCTCTCACAATAGCAAACACTGTGTTCACTTATTACACACTCAGTAGCACACAAACACACACGGCATGGCTCTGTCTGTTTTTTTCCTGGGTAACGTAGTACCTAATGCTTTGTCCCAACTAAATGTATACCTAATAGAGTGTGTGGGCAGCTAAACCTGGTGAGAGTATGTAAACCGGATTAACTGGTTCCTCCAGACAA
The DNA here is from genome assembly GCA_035084275.1 of Hydrolagus colliei. Lineage (NCBI taxonomy): Eukaryota > Metazoa > Chordata > Chondrichthyes > Chimaeriformes > Chimaeridae > Hydrolagus > Hydrolagus colliei. The sequence goes on along the minus strand of JAYJKW010000147.1, from coordinate 148,276 downwards.
AGGGAATTTGACATTTGCTCTAAATCCCGTATTTAGTTTCTCACATACACACCCACACAGAGTATCTGTCTTTCGTACACAAGTCTCACAAACATTCACTGATTTTTGTCTTACGCACACACAGTGTCTCACCTATACAATGCCTTCTCTCTCATAAGCACATGGATCACATAGTCAGTGTCTCACACATCGACATTACCTGTGTGGGGACAGAGAGATAATGTCTCTATGTCACACATATGATCTCTCAGTCTCTCTCTTTCTCTCTCTAACTCGCACACTCACACACAACAACAACAACATTTTACATTTATATAGCGCCTTTCACGTCGGGAGGACGTCCCAAGGCGCTAAACAAGAGGCGTGTGACCCGAGCTGGGAGGGGAGTGTTTGGGAAGGGGTGAAACACGAAGAGGAGGTAAAAGAGTTCGGGGTGGAACAAAAGGCACGATCGAAGAGGAAAGTCTTAAAATCGGCCTTGAAAGAGGAAAGGGAAGAGGCGAAACGGAGGGATTGAGGGATGGCATTCCATAGGGTGGGGGCGGAGAAACTGAATGCCCGGCCTCCGATGGTGGGGCGGTTCGGGTGGGGGGCTTGGAGCAGGCCAAGTCCTGTTGAACGGAGGGTCCGGGTGGGCGTGTAGGGGGAGAGTAGATCGGTTAGGTAGGATGGGGCAAGGCCGTGTAAGGCCTTGTAGGTGAGGACGATGATCCTAAACTCGATCCTCTGGAGGATGGGGAGCCAGTGGAGACGGGCGAGGGTGGGGGTTATGTGGTCGCGGAGGCGGGTGCGGGATAGTACACGGGCTGCAGAGGTTTGGATGGCCTGCAGCCTATGAATGGAGGAACTGGGGAGGCCGACTACGAGAGAATTTCCGTAGTCCAGTCGTGAGGTGATGTATGCATGCAACATCCGTATCAAAATGATGCTGCCTGTTGCTCCCATTGATCCACTCTCAGATCATCCGATCTTGGGTTTTGAAGCCACTTGTTAGAACACAGGTTTCCCAACAAACAACCTAATTGTTCTTTGTTATTCATCTCTACAGATGTATTTCCCCTAACACGGGACAAATATTATTTGTGTACGAATTTGACTGCTGCTGTCCTAGTTACTGTGTCCTGGAGTCCTGCAGCTCAGTGGTTAGAGTATTTGCCTTTCAAGCTTAGAGACCGGGGTTCAATTCGCAGCAGGGGAACTCCTTAGGTATGAAAATAAGGATTACTAGCATGGGTAGGCCATTCGACCCTTCGAGCCTGCTCCGCCATTCAATAAGTTCATGGCTGATCTTATTACGTAACTCTGATAACCTGCCCTATCCCTATATCCCAAATTCCCTCTATTCTTCAAAAATATTTCAGTCTCAGCCTTGAAAATGTTCAAGGACTGAGCATCTACAGCCTTCTGGGTTAGTGAATTCCATACGTTTGCTACCCTCTGAGTGAAGAAATGTTTCCTCAACTCTGTTGTAAAAGGGTGACCCTTAATTTTAAGTCTGTGAACCCTGGTTACAGATTCTCGTACGACGGGAAGCAATCCCTCAGTGTCTACTTCATCTCGGTAAAGTTTCTTATCCTGCATACTTGGCAATAATACATGAAGAAGAAAACAATAATTCGGACACTTTGAACAACAACTGTTTGTGGTACACCACAACCCTACATCACCGCAATACTCTTTTCCCCCACCACTACAGTCCATGGCGGTCTCCAGTAGCTCTCTATCACTCAAACGATATAATTGATGATATTCATTCTGTAACACTGGTGATTAGTCTGGTTACTCTCCTCCAGTAAAAAATATATCACTGTCAGATACACGGTCACAGCTGTGAGACCCAGCTTTGCCCGAGTGTGATTTAATTGGAATGGCATACCAGGAAAACCTATGAATTCCATCACAGTATAGAACACCTTTGCTTTTTCTGTCAACCCCACCGTTCTCAAGCAGTTCTTGATACCTTCTGCTGAAGGCGGAAAACTACATCCCAACTACATCGTTGCAGAGATTCCATTCATTTTGTAGCTGTGATTCAAGTCCACTGGGTTGTAGAATGCAGCAGCATGAAGTCACCTTCTCATCTGAAAACACCATTCCGAGGCAGCTGCTTTCACGCCATTCCCAACGCAAGAAAAGAACAACAGCAATAAACAGAGCAACCTTGTACTGGGCTCCATCTCTGGATTTGTTGAGTTAGTGTAGATGAAAAATTTGGAAGAGGGTAGGCGTAGCAGCAGATCATGGTGTGATGAAGCCAATTCTGAAGGACTCTTGATTTGGTTATGGGTCAGGGGCATTAGGTGGCTCACACTTGCTTGTTTAGATATCACAGCAGACTGGGGTACCGGTGGATGCATGGTATATAAAGTAGTTCATAGTTTAGTGGGTGCCAGGCAGCCAAGGCTGGAGGAGACAGTTCGTTGATCTATAAGGGCCAGCTGGACAAGACTTCAAATGACACCAGGACAGTGGAATGGGCAATGGAGAATCATCTTTTCCAAGCAGAGAGGTTTTCCAAACCAGAGATTGATGCACACAGAATTTTTTGAAGGAGGTAGGATGAGTTGACAATGCTGTTCAAAATGCACATGGGAAACTTGGCTTCGCAAATATAGGGATAGCGTTTAAAAGCACGGAGGTTATGTTGAATCTTCACAAATCTTCGGTTAGTCCTCAGCGGGAGTATTGTCACATGCGGCGATCCCCAGGGCTCTGTCCTTGGCCCCTCTGCTCTTCACCATCTACATTCTCCCCCGGGCGACATCATCTGTAGACATGGGGTGAATTTCCACATGTGCGTGTCAATCCTCGATTCCAGGACCACTGGCGTTCTGATTGCATGTCTGTCCGACATCGAGTCCTGGACGAGGGCAAATGTCCTACAACTCAATGTCAACAAGACAGAAACCCTGCTGATTGGCTCTTGTCAACATCAGCGTTCAAAGCTGCCCTCTCCACCTCTCGCAGCCAATCAGGAATCTGGGCGTCTTGTTGAACCCCGAACTATCCTTCCTCCCAACATCCGCACAGTCTTCCATCACCTCCAAAATATTGCCAGACTCCGCAATACCTTACCACCCCACGTTGCCGAAACCCTCACCCATGCCTTTATCACTTCCACGCTAGACGACGGGTAATCTCTCCTCGTTGGCCTCCCCAGCACTTCCCTTCATAGGCTGCAAATCATTCAGACCTCTGCTGCTCCTGTATTCTCCCATACCAGGCTTCGTGACCACATCACTCCTACCCTCGGTAGTCTCCACTGACTCCCCGTCACCCAGAGGATCCAATTCAAGATACTTATACTCATTTTCAAAGCCATTCGCGGCCCTGCCCATGCCTATGTCTCTGACCTGCTGTCTCCCTATCAGCCTGCCCGCACCCTCCGTTCAGCGGACTCTGCCTGCTCTGCGTCTACCGCGCTAACTGCCCAACCATCGGTGGCCGGGCTTTCAGCCTCTCTGCTTCCACTGTGGAACTCCATCACGCTGCACCACTGCCTCGCTTCCTCCTTTCCATCCTTCAAGGCCGATGCCAAGACCTTCCTTTTCGACCGTGCCTTCGGCTGCCCCACTATCTCTTCCCCCTCTTGCACTCTCCTTCCCATTCCCCCTAGTTCGACCCTCCCACACTCCCCACAACCACCCTCCACCACCACCACCCCTCTCGTGTCCCGACCAGATTGTTCAGTGCTTTGGGAAGTCCTCCTGATGTGAAAGGCGCTATATAAGTGCAATTGTGTTGTTCTTGTAGTGCAAAATTCTTGGCTTCGAAAGGCTGTTTCTCTGGTGGATGGATCGATAATTAGAGGACACAGTTTCTCCCTATTTATTTTATCAAACCTTGTGCAGGCTGGTATACTTCTACTACATTGGGCCTTAAATTTCTCCGATCTATGGAAAACAAACCCAGCCTCTCCAGTCTCTCCACACAATCTAAAAACCTTATCCTTAGATTGGTTCACGTGAATATTCTTTGCACCGCCTCCAAGGCGCTGACTTCTTTCCTAAATTTGTAAAATAATCAGAGGACAGTCGAGAGGATTTTGTTAAGCCCAGAGATTTGATATGATCTGAGACTATACTGCCTGAATGTGTGCTGGAAGCAGATTGTATAGTAGCGACCAAAATGAATAAGATAATGACTTGAATACAAAATATATGCACGGCTATAAGAGAAGTTCTTGAATTCTTTCAAAAAGCAAACATATACACGATAGGCAAATGTCTTTCTTCTGTACTGCAAGGTTCTACAAAAGTTGCCAAATATGGCTAAACAGTTTTGAAGCCTCTTCTCCAAAATCAAGTTCCCAAAGCCAGCTATAATTTTTATTACCTTTCAACTTTTGTTCAGCTGGATCTAGCACACCAGTCAAGGCTCTGGCTTGCAGAGTTCACTGGAGATAACTAGAAACAATAATCCACTCATCGCACCCATGTATATGAGCCAGGCTGTCTGTTCTGTCACGTGCATTGCCCAACAAGCCTGAAGTACCCACTTGGCTCAGTACTGAAGGGCTGTGATATCAAGGAGGTAGATTACATCTTTTGTATCCAAACATCAAGTGAAAACCTTCATCAGGTATATTTCAAATACTGAAAATTTCATAGCATGGAATGTTGTTCTGCTTGCTGTCCAGAGACGTCCTCTCGACATTGTCATCTGCAGACATAAGGTTAACATTCACATGTGTGTGGATGAAACCATGCTGTGAATACATGTCCGTTGATATTCTTCCAGCTTCGTTGACAAGGTTTCTGCAGCTGAATGTCAGAATCCATACTGCTTGGCTGCAGTCAATGTTTTCTTTCCTGTGGGTCTGAAATCATCAACCTTCCCGGACTCCCCCTCTAAATCACCAAACTCAAATTAAACATCAGTTTCGAAGATCAGCTTTCCTTTCTATTCCTTATCTATTCCCTGAACAGGAAAACTGTTTCCCACCTCCACCACATTGCACACCTACATGCCTACCTCACACCCACAGCAGTGAAAACCCTAATCAATGCGTTTGTCACATTTCAGCTAAACTATTCACCTGCCCTCCTTGCTGGACTCCCCAGCTCCATCGTTTCTCAACTCATACTGGCTCGGTGTCTGACTGTCACATCTACACGACGCTACACTAGGTGAAGGACGCTGCATGAATGTGTATGTTTTTGTTGCTGTTGGTTTGTCAATACGTTTTGAGATCTTTGTATCAGTATTCCTTGGCTGCCATCCACACATTCTCCACTTCTGCACTGACAGACTCAAGCTATATAGAGTAAGTCGATTTGTTCATACACTTTATGTATACCTGTTTGGAGATCTTTATTTTTCATAATCTCTTCCACAAATCAGCATTTCCCTCCAAAATAATTACATACAGGTAAGAGGAATTCAATGAAGACAAAAAAGGTAAATGAATATAAAGAGCACATGTACAGTATTATAAATTACATAGGAAGCATGAAGCTGATGTAAACAATTGAAATTCCAAATACAGATTGAAGATAATTCTTGAATCCAGAAATTCCATTCCACAAAACGTATGTATGTTCGTCTATACGAATGATTATGTGCGTATGTATGTATCTGAGTGTGTATGTGTGTGTCTGTGTTGTCAAGGCAGAAATGGGCAGCAAATCTAAGTGGTGTTATGCGAGTGGACCAGTAAGCGAGTGATGGGATAAGTGAAGATGAATATGAGCTGTTGCCTGAATTTGGTCTGAGTCACACCATAGATGAAAGTGTTACAGCAGGAGCTCAGGTGCTGTAACATGTAACCCACCTCCTCAGCGATGGTGAAAGGGCTGCTGTAGTCAGCCTCCAGGATCTTGGACTCTGTCACCATCGCAAAGATGAAAGTGACCATGTAGGTGAGGCAAAGCAACACAAAGCTGCCCGAGATGGTAAATAGCAGGATTATAGATTTCCGTCGACTCTCCATCTCCTCGTCCCTCCCCATCGCAGCCCCCCGCAGACCCTGGCGTACCCTGCTGGCCACTATCACATGCCTGATGGTCAGCGTGTTCAAGACGAGGATGAGGATGAAGGGAAGAAGTGGATTTGCAAAAATTTCGAACCAGGTAAAGAACCTCCAGAGGGGAGAGGTGTAAACAATAGGTTTGACGGAGCAGTAACTGGGCTGCCCATTGACTACCAGCCGTGGTTCAAACATGAAGTATATGGGGATATTCTCCAAGCACAGACCTGCACAGGGTGCCCAGATCACCAGATCCGCTGTCGTCGACGTGCAGTACTTGGTTTTGAGCTTTGGGCAGCAGATAGCAGTGAAACGGTCGAAGGTGAAGGCCATGGTCAGCCAGACAGAGATATCAGTAAAAATAAAGCAAAGCATCAAGTGCAGGCGACAAATATCTGTTTGATATATGGGTGAATACGGAATGTAAATATAAATTGTCTCGTACAAGATCACATCAAAAACCATGACCAGCAGATCAGCAACAGCCATTGCGACCAGGTAGCGGGTGACGCATTTGGAGAGTCCAAACATTCCTTCCACCAGGACCACAATAGTCAATGTGATGGCTGAATGAAAGGCCGAAACACAATTATACATTTCACTGGGAATGTGAGCTGCTCTGGCTTATGCTTTATTGTGACTTACAGTGTACTAGTTGAATTGAGAAAAAAACGTCTTCACTCATAGGGTGGTGAGTGCATGGAATTCTTTTTCCGAAAGGGATGTTGATGCTGAGTCCTTAAACATATTCAAGACTGAGTTAGATAGATTTCGCATTTATAAAGGGATGGGAGGGCATGGGGATAAGGGAGGGAGCTGGAGTTACAGTGGAATATCAGCCACGTTTGAATGGTGGGGCAGGCTTGATGGGCCAAATGGCCTACTCCTGCTCCTATTTCTTATGCTCTTATTATTCCATCGTTGTGGTGCACTCCATGTTAGTGGATGCACAGCTGTAAACAGACCATATCTCATATCTCATTGACAAGACTTGCAGAGATAGACTGTTCATTGACATCAGAGGTACTAAGTAATTCATTCCGGTAAACTAAAGCCAAATCTGTTTGGGTGGGAACTGCGACAGAGAAAGATCTCAATATCAATCAATTATATTCCGGGAATTTGCACTCTCTATCAAACATCAACCCAATTGAAAGCGTCAGGTCCCTTGACCAAGTATGATTCATACTCTACAGCGAAATGGATAAGAAATCGTGTGTTTCAAGAGAGAGAGTATGTACCCCATTCTTGATAAAAACAAACTTCATTGTGTCAGTGATAAACATGTGTGGCACTCTTCAGGTTTGAGTACTCCAAAGCACTTTTCTGTTTTGCCCCAAAACAAATCCTGACATATCACTTTCAACAACAACTTGGATTTATACAGTGCCAGATGGCATGTCAGATTGTTTCACAATAAGGGATCCCGGGGCCTAGCCAGGGGGACGGTGAAAAGTTGACCAAATGTGCGGATAAAAAGAAAAGTCTTCGGTAGTCAACTGAAAATGGGAAAAGAGGGGGCGAGTCAAAAGGTTTGAGGAAGGCAGTTCCTTAGCCATGGGATGTACCATTAACAACTCACGTTCATATCTGCACCATCTCCCATCAAAGTCACAAACAACTTTCTCTCTCTGTTAGCAGTGTTCCTTGTGCCTCTCTGTCCTTTGGACTTATCTGCCCCACACAACAAATTCTACCATTTTATCAAATAGTTTCATGGTAGGAGCATTTGCCGCCCAATGCAGAAGATTTATGTTTCATTCCTGAGCTGCGTGTGATGTTACGAAATTCCCTTATTTTGCACGATTCTCTGTTTACCAAGTAGCAAGTAGGAATACAGTTGTTTGGCGATTGGTGGATCGCTTTTCTGTCGATAAATTTCCCTCAAAACCTTGCTCAAGTTTCCTTGCTTCACATGGCTGATAATAATCCCTCGTAACAAACAATAACAAATTGGCCGTTTAAATCGATAGCTTTTTGTGAGGTACTGTTTTGCACGATTGGCTGCTGTGGTATATCCATCATTCTATTCATAATTCATAAATGAATTCACGTTATATTATATTTGAGAAGCACTTTGATGCCTACAAGTTTTATGTCAAATGCAAGCATTTTTAATAATAATGCAACATAATTATTATACATTATTACGCTGAAAATAACTTAACAATAACAATATTGGAGAATTATTGACTAATATATGATTATTAATACAAAATATATACTAATATATGATAATAATCTTTGCATTTGATATAGCACTTTCCACATCTTATCAACGTCCCAAAGCGCTTCACAGAGTATACTGTAAAGTGCATTAACTCTATATTTCTGGGTGAAATAATAGCCTTCAATAAGTATAGTCGATCTACTTGGTGACACAATCCAGGACTGTTTGTGGTACACCGCAGTAAAAATTTGGTTATCGCATTTCCCCCTCAAAAATGCAGTAAGTTAATTTCATAGTTTCTTCTCTGAAGTATTTTGAGATGTCCTGAAGACACGATTACGGTACTACAATGAATGTAGGGACTACGTATCTTCATCCACTGACTCCCCACCTTCATGCACTATAGTGTAAATACAACCACTAGCCTTCACCTCTGCTGCATTGTCCTCCTCTCAGTATATTTGATACAAAATACAGTTGCATCCCTCCATCCTGCATTTGTCATCTCCCAACTGGATTACTCAACGACCCGACTCAGCGGTCTCTCCACTATCCACAAAATCCGGGTACACCAGAAAACAACAACACTACATCACTACACTAACCTCTGTTCCCCCACCACTACAGTCCATGGCGGGCTCCAGTGGCTATCTATCACGCAAAGGATAGAATTCTGTACACTAGTGATCAGTGTGGTTTCTCTCCTCCAGTAAATATGATATCACTCCCAGGTATACGGTCCGGGCTGTGAGGCCCAGATTTGCCCGAGTGTGAGTTACTTGGAATGGCTTACCCGGAAAACCAATGAATCCCAACAGAGGATAGAACACCTTTGCTATTTCTATCAACCCCACCATTCCCAAGTAGTGCTGGCTTCCTCCTGCTGAAGGCGGAAAACTACATCCTAACTACATTGTTGCTGAGCTTCCTCTCCTTTTTGTAGCTGTGATTCACGTCCGCTGGGATGTAGATTGCAGAAGGAGGAAGTCACCTTCTCATCTGAAAACAACATCTAGAGGCAGCTGCGTTCACGCCATTCCCCACCCAATTCATTTTTTAAAAAAACATTTAAAAAAAACTATCAATTGTTATTGATAGTTCTATCAATAACAATGAAGCAAAGTGTCAGTTGCAGGCAACAAATGGCTGTCTGATGTATGGGTGAATATAGAATGTAAATATAAAGTGTCTTGTGCAGGATCACATCAAATACTATGACCAGCAGATCAGCAAGAACCATTGCGACAAGGTAGCGGGTGATGATTTGGAGAGTCCACACATTCCCTCCGCCAGGACCACGATGGTCAATGTGATGACTTATGCTTATGCTTTATTGTGCCTTACAGTGGACGACATGAATTGATTCCACCATCTGTGGTGGACTCCAATTTAGTCGATGCACAGATTGCAACAGAACAATTACTTTTATTTTTGTTTCAGATTTCCAGCATCTGCGGTATTTTGCATTCAAAAAGGAAGTACAGTCAATTCGCTTTACATTATATTCTGTGAAGCGCTTTCAGATGTCTAGATGACATGGAAAGCGCTATATCAAATGCGAGTGATTCTATGATTATTACATCCTCTTCTAGTGTCTCTCCTCCCTCACCCATCTTAGTGGGACATCACTTGACTCCTACTGAACAGACTGACAGCAATACATCTCAGCAAATAGCTTTTCCGCCAGCACTCACGTAGTAATTGTGAAGTACTACAAGGCTCCATCTTTGGCCTTGCTTTTCATTATGTACATGCTTCCTCTTGGTGACATCATCTGAGAATATGAGTATAATAATAATCATCCTTGTATTTGGACTCGGATTTAGGGAGTACCATTTCCAAGTTTGCAGATGACACAAAGTTACGCAAAATAGTAAATAGTGAGGATGTTCGTAGCCATCTGTAAGAAGATATAGACAGAATGAAAAAATGGGCAGACACATGGCAGATGAAAATTAATGTGAAGAAATGTGAGGTGATGCACTTTGGAAGGAGAGATGATGTGAGGCAATATAGGCTAGTTAGTAGAATTTTAAGGCGTGTGAAGGAACAGAAAGACCTCGGGGAATGTGTGAGTGATGCTTTGAAGGTAGAAAGACAGGTAGACACGGCTGCTAAAAAAAAAGCATGTGAGATACTAGACTTTATAAATAGGGACAGAGAGTACAAACGTCAAAACGTTTTGACCAAACTTTGTAAAATTTTGTTTAGGCCTCAGCTAGAGTACTGTGTTCAATTCTGGTCATCACACTTTAGGAAGGTTGTCAATGCATTGGAAATGGTGCAGAGGAGATTTACCAGGATGGTACCAGGAATGAGGAACTGCAGTTATGTTGAAAGTATATGGAGGCTAACTTTATTCTCATTGGAGCAGAGAAAGTTACGAGGAGACATTAAAATGGTTTTCGATACCAAGAGGGGATTCGCCACGGTAAACTGGGAAAAACTTTCCACTGTTGACTCGATGCCACAAACTTAAAATATTTTCCAAAAGATTGAGAGAGGAGGTGCGGAGAAAATTAGCAATTTATTATTTCCTTGGGCAGGAAATTTGCCCAAGGATTTCCTCTGCCAGGAATTGACCCCCACATGTCTCAAGTGTAAGGCAACTGCTCTAATCACTGAGCTAAAGAACTCCACTGAAGTTTGACTATCAAAAACTACAGGGCGCTAACCAATGTGAATGACTCTATCTGAACGGAGGATTTTTGTTGCTGTTGTGGTTGTTCAACGAGCATGCTACGAGACGTTGGAAGCTGTACTCCTTGGTTGTCGTTAAGATTTTCTCATCTTCTTCTCTGACCTACTCACTCATGACTAAATTACATCCCAGCCTGACTATGCAAATGCACTGCTTTTTAAACTCCGTGACCCCATCTACCCGATCCTCGCCAGACTCCATTGGCTCTACATTATCCAAATGATTCAATTCAAGATCCTGGTCCTCATATTAAAAGCCCTCCACAGCCTTACCCCACCCCACATCTGTGACGTTCCAACCCCTTACCAACCTGCCCCTTCTCTGGCCTGCACCACGTTCCCCGACCCATCCACCTCACCATTGGTGGGAGAGCCATTAGCCACTCTGACTCCTACATCTGGAACTCCATCCCGTAGTCCATCCAGCGCGCCCCCTCACTGACATCCTTCAAGTCCCGCCTCAATACTCTCCTCTTTGATGGTCCCATTGGCAACTGCTAATCCCCCTTCCCTTGACCCCCCATCTCCAGCAGTGAATGCCCAGTGCCTGGGGATGTCCTCCTGATGTGAAAGGCCCAATGGAAGTGTAATTTTGTTGTTATACTCAACCTTTACAGAAGAAATCCATTCACTCATACTCTTTGTGTAAAACTGACTACATTGAGTCTCTGGCTTTATTCATACACTTATATAAATCAGGATTTTGCAAATAATCCACACGATTTACTTACACAATAGAGGAATTCAATAAATACACTGAAAGGTAACAGAATATACAGAATAAAAACACTATAAACAGTAAAGACAATAAAAGTATGCTTGTGTAGCACCATTCACATCAGAGGATGTCCCAAGGTGCCGGTCAGACATTATTTCAGATCCAAGCTGGAGTTGGGGATGGCGAGTGGGAGCGAATGGTTGAGATTTGCGGTTACAATGGGCTTTGAAGAGGAAGGTTTTGAAGTGCGATTTAAGTAGGCGAGCGAGGGGGTGAGTCAGATGGACTGTGGTACGGAATTCGAGAAGTGAGGGCCAGAGTCGCTCGTCTGCCAATAATGGGACAGATGGATCGGGAAACATGGAGAGGCGGGAGCCTATTAGAGAATATTTGAATACAGAACGACCATTCCACAAAACATATGTAGGTGCGTCTGAGTGTGTGTGTGTAACTGTGAATGTCTGAGAGTGTGTGTGTGTGTATGCATTTGTGCTTTGATGTCAAGGCAAAACAGGGTAGCACAGTTGAGTGGAATTCTCAGCGACCCAGGCAGCGAGTGATGGGGTAAGTGCAGATGGATATGAGCTGTTGCCTGAATTGGGTCTGGGACGCACCATAGGTGAAGGTGTTGGAGCAGGTACTCAGATGCTGCAGCATGTAACCCACCTGCTCAGCGATGGTGAAAGGACTGCTGTAGTCAGACTCCATAATCTTCGACTCCGTAACCATCGCAAAGATGAAGGCGATTATATAGGTGACCCCCTGCAACACAAAGCTGCCCGAGATGGCAAAGAGAAGGATTGTGGATTTCCGCCGGCTCTCCATCTCTTCGTCCCTCCGCAGTTGCAGCCCCCTGCAGACGCTGGCGTACACTGCTGGCCACCACCACATGCCTGATGGTCAGGACGTTCGAGAGGAGGATGAAGGGAAGCAATGGGTTTTCAGAAACTTCCGACCAGGAATAGGCCCTCCAGAGGTGAGAGGTGCAAACGTTAGGTTTAACGGAGCAGTACCAGGGCCGCCCATCGACTATCATCCGTGGTTTGTAGATGAAGTACATGGGGATATTCTCCAAGCACAAACCTGCACAGATTGTCCAGATCACCCGGCCCGCTGTCCGCTCCGTTCAGTACTTGGTTTTGAGCCTTTGACAGCAGATGGCAATAAAGCGGTCGAAGGTGAAGGCCATGGTCAGCTAGACAGAAGTATCAGTAACAATGAAGCAAAGTGTCAGGTGCAGGCGACAAATCGCTGTCTGATGCATGAGTGAATATGAAGTGTACATATAAAGTGTCTCGTGCAGGATCACATCAAATAACATGACCAGCATATCAGCATCAGCCATTGCAACCAGGTAGCGGGTGACGCACTTGGAGAGTCCACACATTCCCTGGGCCAGGACCACAATGGTCAATGTGATGGCTGCAGGAAAGGCACAGCACAATCGTACATTTCACTGGGAATGTGACATTTATTAGTTTATGCTTTATTGTGACTTACACTGGAGCAGTTGGATAGATTCCATAAATTGTTGTGGACTCCTAGTTAGTCAATGCACAACTGGCAACAGACCAACCAGTATATATCATCAACAAGACTTTGAGAGACAGAATGTTCATTGTCAGCATCGGTAATAAGTCTCTCATTCATTTAGACTAACGTCAAATCTGTTTGGGTTATAAAAGTGACGGAAATTTATTTCAATATCAAACAATTTTACTCTAGGTTTGATCAATCTTCACCTCACCTCAACCCAATTCAAAATGTAGGATCCCCACACATTCTCTCATGCTACAATGTGCATCATACTCTGCAGAGAAATGGGTACGCAATCGAATGTTTCAAGGGAGAGAGAATGCCTCTATCCTCATTTCTGGGTAGAAATAAACTTAATTGTGTCAGTGATGAATATGTGATCAGTACCCGTTTATTTGGATAAATATAACACTTTAAGTTTGGATACTCCTAAGCCCCTGGTGGTTTTCCCAATAGACACATGCCTGTCAGATCACTGACTCACTGTCTTTTTAATCTGTCATGTTTGAATCAGATCCTTGTGCTTCCAGAATCTAAACTGTGCGTCTCTGTCTTCTCATTCTCAAGTTGCATCTGAAACATGTTATAACATCTCAGCTTCCAGCTACCTTCCTGGTCACCCTTGTGTTCCCAGATTCCACATCAGTGCAATGATAGTTTGGTTCTAAATTTAATCAACATAACAATTCTAATAATCAACCTTGCATTTGATGCAGCATCTTATCCCATACATCGAGATGCCTAAAATCACTTTGAAGTGATATTATTTTTTCATTTATTTTATTTGAAGCGATTATTATCTTTGGAAATATGTATTGCAACACCAGGAAACATTTATGTTACAAATTTGTGCTTCAGAGATGAGAAGTTGCATCTTGCCATTATTGTGAAAATATTGTTCTTCATTTAATGTCTTATTCCATCACGACATACGCAGCATAGTCTACACTGTACCTGTTTGAAATATGTTCATTTGTATATTGATATGATCTAAAATGTTTCATAATTGAAGGAGATCAGCTCACCCAATTGTCCTATCAGGTTATCCTGCAACCTTGTTCTCGTCCACACCACACGTAGGATACTACCTATAATATCCTTATCAGCAAACTCACTGTGTGTTTCGAGGCATGCCTTGACATTGTTAGTGTGCCTATATTCACATCTACAAGCTTCAGTTGTACAGATATGTTGAAGCATTCACAACTCATGCTGACATCTGCACCATTACCCAGCTTCAGCAAAGTTAATTAGAGTTGAAATATCCAAAGCAGAGATTGAACCCACACTATTGTGTTTGACAGGTGGCAGTGTCTTTGAGCCAAATAGCAACATCTATCCCAAAATACTGCTACCAAGGTTACACATGTCCCATTGATCCATTCTCAAATGATCAGATCTTGGGTTTTGAAGTTTTTTGTTAGAACACACGTTTCCCAACAAATAACACCCATCCAATTATCTATTCCGTGTCTACATTCAAACTCCTTCCCGCACTTCAAAACCCAATTTCGACCAACCCAAACACAAGCAACGGTCCCATTTCTAACCCGCACCCTGGGATTTTGATGCTCTGCAGACAGCACAGACAAATCCATCTCAAAATGCTGCTAGCAAAGTTACACACCTCCCATTGATCCACTCTCAGATCATCCGATCTTGGGTTTTGAAGCCACTTCTTAGAAAACAGGTTTCCAAACAAACAAACTTATTGTTCTTTGCTGTACATCGCTACAGATGTCTTTCCCCGAAAACGGGACAAATATTATTTGTGTATTAATTTGACTGCTGCTGTCCTGTTTAAAGTGTCATGGAGTCCTGTTGCTCAATGATTAGAGCATTTGCCTTTCAAGGTAGAGACCGGGGTTCAATTCCCAGTAGGGATAATCCTTTGGTAAAGTTTCTTATACTACATACCTGGCAATAAAACCTGAAGGAGAAAAAAATAAGTTGGACATTTTGAACCACAGCTGTTTGTGGTCCACCACAAACCTACAGCACGACACTAAAATCTGTTCCCCCATCCCCCTTCTGTGCAAACTGGCTGCCACATTTTGCCCACAATTATATAATCAGTTCCCTTTTGCAGTATGTACTATGAAGCGACTTGTGATGTCGGTCTCCTTTGGCTCTCTATCACTCAAATGATAGAATTGAAGATACTCATTCTTTAACACTGATGATCAGCCTGGTTCCTCTCCTCCTGTAAAATATGTATCACTGCCAGATACACGGTTCACAGCCGTGAGACCCAGATTTGTCCAAGCGTGAGTTACTTGGAATGGCTTACCAGGAAAACCGATGAATCCCAGCACATTATAGAACACCTTTGCTATTTCTATCAACCACACCATTCTCAAGCAGTTATTGGTTCCTTCTGCTGAAGTCTGCAAACTACATCACAACTACATTATTGTGGAGCTTCCACTGCTTTTTGTAGCTGTGATTCAGGTCCGCTTGGGCGTAGATGGCAGAAGCAGGAAGTCACCTTCTTATCTGAAAACAACATCTAGAGGCAGCTGCTTTCACGCCATTCCCACCCAAGAAAAGAACTACAGCAATAAACAGAGCAAGCCTGCTACTGGGCTCCATCTCTGGATGTGTTGAGTTCATGTACAGTTAGAGCAGTTAGTCTCAAATTGCACAGTTTTGTTTAGTTCATTGAATTACGGTATAGAGTTCTGATCAGGATCTAGATTGGTGAATTCGAAATCACTATGGAAAGGGATCAGTATCAGAACGAGTGTTCTTGCTCCTCATATCTCTGATTTGTACACGTTTGTGTGCATATGTATGTGTTTACAACACAAATCAACTTCTTCTCCAACTGCAACTCGCAGTATGCTCATGTCTAGTCAGCTTGTTTTCCAGACATCAAGGCATGTAGGAGTAAACATTTCCTGCAGCTGAATGTCGGCAAAATGAAAGCCATATTTTTTGTCTCTCTATAACATATTCTCTGGTGCAGGAAGAATAACAGCAGCAAAATTACAAGTGTATAATGCCTTTTACATCAAGACGAAATACAACAACTACCACAAAAATACACTTTCATAGCACTTGTTACATCAGGAGGATATCTGAAGGTTCTGAAATACCAAGAAACTGGACTTTCTGTGTTTGAGACTCAAACTGGGTGTCACGATCGGGGTTGGTTAACGGAAGGAGGGAAACGGTTGTGAAAGATTGCATTGTCAAAGAGGAGGTCCTTGAAGCGGTAATTGAAGGTTCCCAATGCCTATAGAGCTTCTCTAGTTCGGTGGCTAGACCACACGCCTTACAAGCATTAGACCTGTTTTTGAATCCAGGCAGATCAGGGCAAATCCTTGGGCAAGTTTCTTGCACCACATGCTTAATAATAATCCGTCCAAAAAAAACATACCGATAAAAAGTGGTCATTTCAATCCACTACTGGTTGTGGGACACTTCTGTGCAAAACTGGCTGCCGCATTTTGCCCACAATTATATAATCAGTTCCCTTTGCAGTATGTTCTATGAAGCGACTTGAGATATCGATAAAATATGAAAAGCGCGATATCAATTGCAAGGATTATTCTTCAGATTATTATTTTAAGGAGGCTAGGGGGGAGGGTTTCTAAATGGCATTTCAAAGGTTGGGGGCAGTGTGGTTGAAGGCTCACACGCTGATGGTTGTGCTGTTGGATTGGTGGACATGGAGCAGGCCATATGTTGTTAAGCAATGGATGCGGACAGTTTGGCAAATAGTTATGAATCGTTCCAGGGTATGGAGAGGAGTTTGGAGATGGTGTTGTCGGTTGAGAATAGGGATGGTTCCAGGGGAAGCTTTTTCTTAATGGCGAAGACCACTTTATTTAAGTGGCTGAGAACAGTGCCGGTGGATAAGTAGAGTTTGATGTCAGTTAGGAGAAGAGCCAGAAGGTGGAACGTTACATTCCCTTTCATTGGAAGGTGAGGAGAGAGGTGAGGGGAAGGTCGAGGGAGCAGGTGAAAGATTACGTTTCGGTGATAATAGAGTTATGGGCGAATTTGCATCGCCACACGTCCAATAACAACCTCACATACAACAAATATTTAAAGAATACTGACATAATTATTAACAATAACTAATAATTAATTGAGAAAAAAGAAAAACTAAACAATTGAAAATTAATTTTAAAAATTATTATAAAGAAATCTAAATTAAAGAAAATATTTTCAACCTGTGACTGTTTGTGGCCAATGCTGTACACAATTGACTGCCGTGTGTTGCCCCCCCACCCCCCACACACACATAGATATATATATATATATATATAGTCACTTCACTTTACAGTGTATTGTGTGAAGTGCTGTGAATACAGTACAGTATATACCATGACATGTCAGGCTTGGAGGGCGATACACACCATCACTGTGATGTCTGTGGTTCATCAGGACAACAATCTACTGAGAGCCAGCGGGCGGGTCTCTCTCTGTCTCTCCTATCAATCACCGGGTACCAGGGAAACGGGGGGGCGTCCCTCCCTCGTCTGTCAATGACTGGTTACCTGGGAAACGGGGGTAACGGGGGTAAAAAATGTACCGTAAAAATGTAGCTCATGTTATATTGTATTAAACTTGCAGTATAACGGACAGAAACATTTGCTTTCCCTGGCCACCCGGGGTATTGCAGACTGCAAACAACACAGATGTTGCTGGGAAAAACACGGGTCAGGCAGCATCTATGGAGAAAGGAAAGTGTCAACGTTTCGGGTCCATGATATTTCGTCAGAACTGGAGTATGTTGGGGCGAGAGGCGGGGCGAGGAAGACGAAGGGGAAAGTGGGGGTAGAGAGCAGGAGATGATGCGTTAAAGAGGAGTTAATGTTGTGAAACAAAACCGGGGGGTTGCAATAAAACTGCAGAGATGAGGCGTTAATAGCGTTAAAGCAAACAGAAGCTGAAATTGCAAGAAAAAAAAACAGGTAGATCAAATGATCACAGACGTGGGGGGAGATCAGCTGTTATGGCGTGAAATTGTTGAAATCGGTATTAAGGCCAGAGGCTGTAAGGCCCCTAGCCGACGGATCAGGTGCTGTTGTTCGAGATGTACTGCGTTTCATTGGAACAGTGTAGGAGACTGTGGCTGGAGAGGTCGGAGTGCGAGTGGGAAGGAGAGTTAACGTGGCATTAAACTGGTAAGTCAGGGTGATATTCCCTGCCAGGATTGATGTGTTCGGCAAATTGTTCCCCAATCAGCGTTTGGTTTCCCCCAATTTAGAGGATACTGCATTGTGTTATCAGGCCATAACTGCTCACCTCCCCCGTCTTCTGACGAAGGGTCTGTTGAATCCGATATTTGTGTAGTATTATTTCTCTATCTATTAGAAAACAACACTTCAAACAGATAATTAGAATGCGCTTTATTAATACGCTACTAGTAAAGGAGAGGAGAATATGCGTCTCTCAATGGGAGTCGCTCTTGTCCTCTGCGTTTGAAACAGTCAAACTCCTCCTTTTATACACTTGAAACAATACACCATGTAATAGTTGAATTACAGAGGGAATGGACAGAAACAAATGCTATCTTGACACACGTAATTACTTACCAAAGTCACATGGAGATAGGTATAGCAGCTGGCGTCAGTGGTACCACACGGCTCAGTGGTACCACCCGGCTTCAGTGGTCTCTCCGCAGCCAGATGTGGACAATCTTTTAATCATTCTGCAACAATAATTTGCAAATCACATGAGACAAGACACAGTGGAAAGCTTAGACCTAAATCTCGAAGGTTGGGGACAAAGGTGTTGAGGATAGGAGAAATGAGGGATGATATTTTACGTTGAAGATAGAAAGTGATTGATGGAGAGCTACCGAGGTAGATTTCCAGAGGTTGGAGCCTTATAACTGAAGGGCAAAACGATTACTGACGATGAAAATACGGCAGCCAATGAAATGGAGAGAAGCCAAGATTGCGTCATAACCAAACTCGCTACTATTCAGTGTAGTAATTGTTCTCATCAGTTACTCCTCGGGCTGTGGGCTTCCAGAACAACCGAATTCTAACGTTCATTTGTAGACACAGTAAAGCAATGTACTCTGGCTATTCATCTCCTAACTGGTATCTATGCCATCGGACTGGTGATGGCTTCTACTGGTACTTTCTGTATAGCCGTCCGGATCGAGGGCGCGATGCAAATCGAAGTTGTTGTTTTGTTGCAGTCAATTTTCTTTAATGTATATTCCGTGAATTTAATTTAAGCCGACTTGATGACCTCGTAAGTTGCAATATAAAATAAATCTATTACTATCATTATTTGTTGAACTCACAATAGTTTGAGCTTCCTCTGCGTGCACAGTGAGGGTTACCGCAGACCAATCGGAGACACATTCCCCTCCTTTCTCTATCCTCCTTCACAATCTACTTCCACCGCAGACTCTACCCCAACCCCCATTCTGGGGTCACCAATATAACTGTTCAGCGCCTTTTGGACATTCTACGAATGAGAAAGGCGCTCTGTAGATATATTTAGTTGTTGTTTTGTTCCCTAACCTGTCTTTTCCTGCCTTCGCCAATCTGTATTTCCTTTTAAGGTACTGCTTTACGTTATTACTTCTCGATTTCTACTCAGGGAGTATTATTACGCTGGTGTAGTATGGAAACTTGGACAAGGTAACGCCCTGGTTGGAGTCGAACCCAGGTCTCTTCCTTTGAAGGCAAGATATCCAATCAATGGTCGATAGGACTCCGCAAGATAAGGATAAACTTTTTTCAAAATACTTTTAACAGACGTTTTTCACAATTCAAACAAATTTACATAAATTTATTGCCTTTCAATATTTGAGAAGGCAAAAAGCTAAAAAATACTGAATATAGCTAGAATACCAAGATTTGTGTAGTGCCCACCACGCCGAACAGCGTCTCAGAGCGCTTCCCAATAATGGATCCCGGGGCCGGGCCAGAGGGAAGGGGAACAAGGTGAACCAAAGTACGGTCGTAACGAAAGGTCGTTAACTGAGACCTGAACATTGGTGAGGAGGGGCAGAGTCGAAGGGGGGAAGGGAGTCAGTTAACAGAGCGCAGTGGCTGAAGGCATCACCGTCGATGTTGAAGCAGAAGATTCGGGGACAAGGAGCAGGCCAGACCTGGTAGAGCACCGGCAGCGCGTACTTTTGCGAGGGGAGAGATAGCTACAGAGGTAGTCGGGATGAGAGCAGTGGGGGAATTGAGTACCACCATGAAGACCTAAACATCGATTGTCTCCGGGACAGGGATCCAGTGCCGTCTGGCAAGGTTTAGGTAATCACGGAGATTTGCATGGTTGAGAATGCGGACGGTGGCGCCCTGTAACAGCAAGATTTTATGAATGATAGCGGATGGGAGACAGGCGAGGAGGGCAATCAAATATTCCATCCGAAAGTTGCAAAGGCAACGACCATGATTTCAGCAGCTTTTGGCGTGAGATATTGGCGAAGATGGTCGATGCGTCGGAGGTGGAAGAAGGCAGTGCTGGTGATGGACAGGATGTGTGCGAGGAACAATAAAGTGGGGGTTGAACCTGACGCCAAGTTTGCGGACGTTTTTGGAGAGTTTTAGGGGCAGGTTAGAAAAATGGAGGAGGTGGGAAGCGTGTGACTGAAGACACTGACGAGAGCCAAAGAGTATGCCTTCCGCTTGTCAACATTTAGCTGAAGGCAATTTGCGCTCATCCAGCCACTGATGTCTAACATACATCCTGAAAGAACGTCTGTTGACTGGGGGTCGCAAAGTGAGGTGAAAATAAAGATAGGTGTCATCCGCATATATGTTTAAGTGTACCATGATATCCCCAAGGGGGAGCACATTGATAAGCAAGATGAGGGCCCCAAGCATTATTCGGTAGGGTATCCCAAATTTAATCGGGTGAGAGCAGGAGGAAATATCGTTTATTTAGGTGTACTGCTGGCGGTTTTGCGGTTGGAATCGAACCAGGTGACGGAGGAAAGGCGGTGGGGGAGGATGGCGTGGTCGACTGTGTCGAACCTCTGGCGGTCCAGAAGGATAAGGAGACAGAGGGAGCCCTGGTCATAGATAGAAAGGATATAGTTTGTGATTTTCACAAGCGCAGTCTGTGTAGTGTGGGCAGGACGTAAACCGGATTGGAGGGGATCGAAAAGGCAGTGGTACGAGACGTGAACGCGGAGTTGGTTAGCAATAAAGCGTTCAAGTGCTTTGCCAAGGCAGCGTCGATTTGAAATGAGGCGGTAATTTCCAGCGCTTGAGGGATCCAGGGAAGGATTTTTGAGGAGGATGGTGATGGCAGGAGTGTTGAGTGTGGCAGGGACATATCGTGTGGAGAGGCAGTAGTTGTGATTGTCAACCGGCAGTGGGCAGAGGACGGGGACCTTGGTGACTAATGCATTGGTGGGAAGGTTGTTGAGCAGCAGGTGTTGGGCTTCATTGAGGTGATGGTGCATGAGAGGGAGGAAGGAGAGAATGGGGAAATAAATGTAGGAAGGGGATCATGGTAGGAGCTGATGACGGGGAAGGTGATGGGGACGGATTGGAGGTGCAGGTGGTGTGCGTTGAGAGGCTGCACGGCGGGGATTGTGGATTTTGATGCAGAAGAAGTCCTTGCCCTCTTCGCATTGGAAGCGAACATTGAGGATGCATGAGGCATGGTTGTGGGTAGTGGAAAAGAGTACCTAAGGGCAGTTTTTCCTCTTCAGGATGACGTTTGAGTAACAAGCAGCTTTTACGCATGATAGCGAACGACGGTAGCTGTGGAGATGATCGAGCCACAGTCGGCTGTGAACCGTCAGGCCAGTTTTAAGCCACCTGTGCTCGAACAGTTGAGGATGTGTATTTGTGAGCCGATATGGCTGTTGTACCAGGAGGATCGGGTGTGTTTGGAGATTGTTTTGGTATTCAGTGCGAAAACAGAGTTGATTGGTGGAGGAGAGGCGATCGTGGAGCAGCTGGATGGCTGCCTCAGAATCTCTATGGGTAGAAGGCAAGAGGAATAGGATGACAGAGGATGCGATTGCCTCTGTGAGGTTCTCAGGGGGAAGACTGTTCGATGGGCGGCAAAGTATAGTTGAGGGGTCTGTGAAGAATAGAGGGATGCGAGAAGAGAATAAGAGGAGGCCGTGCTTCGAAAGGTGTACATAATGTACAGGTCGGGTATGTCGAGGCTATGCATGATGATGAGTCCACCTCGGTGACTATGGTTGTGGTTCGGCTAATTTATGTGATGGGTGAGGTTTACAGAGGACAAGTGGGGCCCTAAATCCAGTAGGTTTAATGGTGTGGTGGGCCAGACGTTTCAGTGGAAGAGAAGGATGGTAAGGGGTGAGTTGCTCAAAAGAGCATAAGGAACCAACTGAATAAGGGAAAACACCAAGGAATGTTTGGAGATGAGGGCCACTCCGCCGCTATATTGGTTAGGGCGGGGTGTAGAATATGTAGACTGGAGGGTAGGCTTCAACTAGATGGACAATTTCACTGAGGAGAGCCAGGTTTCTAAGGTGCTCTCATCTCATCTCATATTCTTGTTGTTATTATTTTATTATTATTGCTATCTCATGATAAAAAATATGCTGTAGCTTTAGTTTCATGTTGGGCATTCCAGTACCTGACAAATACCTATGTGAAATCTAGGATCATCTATTATTGTTATTTTGGATTAAAGCTATCACAACATCCTAGTGTACAGACAGACCATGCGTAGGGAGCATAACTGCGTCTCGAATCCTGACCTAGTAGTGTGAGCTGACTTTCTAGACGGAGCTCTACTGCATCTCCAAAGGTCATCTCGTAGATTGGGAAAGCCCACGTGGAGCTTTTCAGTGTTCCTCACCCTGATCTGTAAGAGCGGGTGGAAATTTATCTTTGTGCAACCCTGATCCGGGTGAGACGATGCACAGTGAATTGGGAATAATTATTCGATCTCCACCTTTGACCTCCGACTTTTGATGCTCAGTTTGCAGGAGGCCATAATATGTTTTGTGAAACATTCAAAATGTACCGAGCACTAACGAATGCCACGAAAACCACAACAAAAAACTATAGTTGCATAGTTTTTTCGCGTCAGGACGCCAGGCACTGGCACTTGATTCGAAAAATTTATTTAATATCACACTAACAACAGCCATCAAGCAGAAAATACAATCCTTACGATTCTAACAAGTTACAGCAATAGTTTGTATGGAAATGATACGACACGCTCCTACTTCAGAGGCCTTGTGCAATTCACCTCATCTCGTCTCCAGTTTTTCTCGGCTCTGTTCTGCATGCAAATGATCTTATATGCGGTTTGTTACAAGTAAACACAGTTTAAAAAGCGCACGACCCGAAGATCTGCTTCCTGCTTCAGCAATACTAATGTTCCAATCACACGATACTCGAGTAACCTAGGATTTGATTGTCTTGCTGTGAAACCGCTCCTCCCCTTCTCACGCAAAATGTTGTTTTCCTGATCTCTGCCGACGCTTACCTTCATTATATCATCCGATCTTTAACGCTAATAATAATAATGCGTCGCACTGATAGTTTCTAATTCACTAGAAGCATGCCTCATCTATTTATATCGCTCCCGTTTCACTTCACGTTTCCTCATCAGCTGTACTTTGAGTGAAAATCATGGATGTTTGGATCATGGTGACCACAAGAAAGTTGTTTGGCGTGTCTTGCAGCCTATACCCCGACCTGGGACAGCTGAAGGACAGAGTCGCATTTCCCGAGATTTCTTCATAAACAGATTATCAGAGCCAATAGCAACGTCCATTAACTAAATAATCTAGCAATTAGAATGAATGGAAATCGCACTATTTTGTTGATCTCTTCTCTGAATCTTGTCTGCGTAATTGCGTAAATACAGGTGTTTGTGCAGGAACTCAACAGCATCAGCATTTCACCGGTTTGCCGCGTAATATATAGAGGGCCTGTCCTGGAATATATTTTTGAAATTCTCCAAAATAAGAACTGTATAACATATGTCATCCATAATAATATGAAACTGGTGGAAACAGTGACAAGCAAAACAATGGATTTCCTCCTGTTTTTCATTTCTGGGTCATTGTCTCTCTCAGCTCTGTTCTTGTCCCCGTTACTGTGTCCCAGCAATCTACTGCGGGCTCGACTGGCCAACAATATGTGCCTGACAGTCAGTGCGTTGAGCAGCAAAATCAGAATAAAAGGGAGAATTGGGGTTAAAATGTAATTAAGCATATCAAACGCTGCCCATGTGAAAGATGTAAAATAGCTTCTTTTCGGATTGCAACCCCATGATATATTGTTAACTGTGTACGTTGGCTCAACTATAAAACCCCAGGGAATATTTGCCACGAAGAAAAACACACTCAACACCGGTATCACTGCACGTGATGTTTTTTCTGAACGATATATCGTTTTCAGATTTTGCAAACAGATGGCAACGTATCGGTCAAAGGTGAAAGCCACAGTGAACCAGACAGACAGTGACGTTGTTGAAGCAGCCAAGACCATCAGGACTCGACACACAAGGGTGATGGTCACAAAGGGATTTCGGAAATAAAAAGGAATAATACGATAGAAAATCACGGATATGATAATCACCATCAGATCTGATGTTGCCATGACCACCAGATAGCGAGTGATACATTTGGAGAGACCGCACCTCCCTCGAGAGAGGACCACAATCGACAATAGGTTAGCTACAGGGAGAGAACGAGAAATGCGCATCACAGTATAGCAACTTTTTCCATTTACATATTGCTACTGTTGATATGGAGCAAATAAATCTATGGCGGAGGGGTTACTTCTACACAGATCTTTCTCCCGTATCAAATCGAAATATTGTGGATTCGAAGCGAGGTGAGGAACACCTGGTTCTCCGAGATTCAAAGGCTGGGAAACTTGTAGGGGCAGATAGATGTACACACAGTCAGAAATATCAACACACTAACAAACAGAGAGACAGATACACACACACACAAACACACACACACATAGATAGATAGATAGATATATATAGAGAGAGAGATGGATAAAGAGAGAGAGATAAACACACGTATGTGGAGAGATAGAGGGATATACAGTGAGAGATTAGAAAGTGAGAGAATGAATGAGAGAGGGAAAGAGAGAGTAAGAGACAGATGCGGATACATTCACGCAGGACAATGCAAAACGCAAGCAGATGTAGACACAGATACACGGAAATAGAGTGAGAGAGTGGGAGAGATATAGAGAATGAGAGTGAGAAAGACACAGAAGCATGAACAAAAACAACTGGCATTTATATAGAACACCTGGTGCGTGTCGTGTACTTATGCACAGGAGACACAAAGAAACAGTCACTACTCGGGTAGGCAGTTCATTCGCGGCGTAAAACTGAGGTAAAAAGGGTAGCACGAGGTTACCAGCCGACATTGCCAGTCTCCATCAAACCAGTATCAGTAGAAAGACTCGTTGAAACTGCGATAGACTTAGAGAGAGCTAGATGGATAAGCACACAATCACAAACACAAACACATACACACACACACACTGACATACACAGGATCAAACACACTGTGAAAGTATGAGGTAGTCACAAATAGAGAACAGCGATACACACAGACAGGTAGAGCGAGGTAAAGTATATACTGACAGTAAGAGAGAAATACATGGATAGGGATAATCGGAGAGAAAAACAGATGCAGAAGCTTACATAGACAGAAAGATGCAGAGACGCAGACACAGAAAGAGAGGCGGGAGAAAGAGTGCGGGAAGAGAAAGATATAGAAAGACACAGATATAGATTTCTCATCACTGGCTATATGATTGTTTGAAAATCTCGATGGAGGTTTACACTGACGATCTGAAGTTTACATTGTAAATCTAATATTATTGATATTTTGTATAGGTGCACAACATGAAACATCGGATTTGTATATAATTCTTAAATGTTATGTGTCGGTAAGCAAAATGGACATATATTACTGCTGCACGTGTGTAAATATGAAATGTATTATATGTACATATAAAAAGTACATATATGAGAAAATACACCCCATGTCTCCGGAAATAATCTTCAGGAGAGATTATATAGATTAGGAAGAGGAGGGGACCAACGTTGGATCGTTGGGATACCCCGCATGTAACAGTGTCAGAGGAGGAGGAAAAGCCATTTGTGGAGATTGTAGTGCTGGCGGTTGGTGAAGTAGGATTGAACCAGGCGAGTGCACTTCCTGAGATAGATGACGGAGGACAGGCGGTGGAGGAGGATGGCGTGGTCGACTGTATCGAACGAGCGGACAGGTCCAGGAGCATAAGGAGGCAAATGCAGTCCCGGGCATTGATAGAGAAGACGTCGTTTGTGGCTTTCGCAAACACTCTCTATTCTGTGGTCAGGGCGGGGCGGAAACCGGACTGGAGGGGTTCGAAAAGTGAGAGGGAGGAGAGGTGAGCACCGATTTGGTTGGCAACAACGAGTTCGAGTATTTCGTCGAGGAAGCACAGGTTTGAGAAAGTGTGGTAGTGGCTTGGGTTTGCTGTATCTAGCCAATGTGTTTTGAGGAGGAGTTTGATGGCAGCAGTTTTGAGGTGGGGAGAGTTTGATCCTATGTAGTGAATTAATAACTTTATCTTGGAGAGTTTTGCCGAAGCAATCCAATTAAATTCCTTTCTCTTTTTAAAATTTTCCGTAACAGTTTTTGACATTTTGTAAGATAATTCATATCTCTCTTACCAATTTCTTATTAAAATCACTTCTCCTATGGTAATGGTCAGTGTCCAGATATCGGGATGAGAACATAACTTTCTGATTCTTTGGTGCGAGTGCTTCCTGTTGAATTAGACTGGCAGCTTTACTTTACTGCAAACTAACGAAACTAATGAATTAGTCAAACAACTTGCCAGGAACTCCAATTGCAGCGAGAATCGGATAGTAGATACGACTTATCCTGTGTATCATCGGAATTTCCATCTCCAACGAAAACCGACTGTGCCTCCTCTCGGTATAGACACGAAACAACTCACGAAGAAGACAATGATCATGAGTACAAAACTCTGCCTGTTTTATATCAACAGTGAACGCTTCACTGAGCAGATTTAATGCCTGATCTATGTTGAATTTCAGTCGTAAGAAAAACAATTATTCTCCAAGGAGTTTTGCACCTTAATTCAATTGGAGATCCACACAAATGTAGAATTTGAACCCGAGTCGGATGGGATTGACAAGAGGAGGATGATGATGGAGAAGAGAAAGGAGCTTTGAGGTACCCTACAATGTATCCCGCTGCAGATAGCAGGCGAAAAGCATTTGAAAGACAACTTGAAGGCAGATTGTTAGGTCAGAATCAAACCGTTGAGTGCAGCACCAAGAAACTGGAGGACGGAGCAGAGGCAGCGAACGAGGATTGCTTGAAAGATTTTTTTAGGAACACTGAGAATCACAGGGAGCCCGGGACACATAGAGATCATGATAGGCTTGTGACATTGAGAAGATCGCAAGACTAAACTGGTTAACTAAAGTGGTTCTAATATCCCACAAAACATGCATTAATTTCATCAGCGCGTGAAAATATGTTGCCACACGATATTATCAGTAAAATACATTAACGAAATCCAAAATGCTGAATAATTAAATATGCACCAGGAACAACAGATCACTTACTGTCACACTATCCAGTCGAAGCACAAAGTACCCGATTAGCTATACGTGTGTTGCGATTGTATTCACTGGAAACTCTGTAAACAATTTCAAATTTATTTAAAGAATAATTGTTATTAAAATCAACCGGCAACATTGACATCGAAAAATTAAAACATCATACTATGGGACTCACAAATACATACAAGTGGAACAGTGTATGGTAGCAATCCAAATACAATGATAAAAGTAATAATCCTTGTATTTGACGTTGCGCTTTTTGGCGTCTTCTGGACGATACAACGCGCTTCAGACGATATACTGTGAAATAAATGGACTCTATTTTTGAATGGAAAACGTGGCCGTAAATATCATGCACGAGTGTATCACAATCAATCATGGATTCAAGTGATGAATTTTTTATCCTTTCTTACATTGAGGGAGTATAATTAAGCAAGGAGATTAAAGAATCTTGACCAAGGTTCAGCCATGCTGGAAATCGAGCAGCTATAGACCTATCAAGTTTGAGGCTAATGGTCCAAACACTAAGCTACAGGGCACTGTGATGAAAAATCATGCACGAGTTCAAATCTTGCACGTGAGTTATGCTGTCAGTTTACGTTACAAATGTTTTGAGACGTCTAGGACACAATATAGATAGCAAGATAGATAGCATGACGATGCACTATAGCAAATGTATCGAGAATTAATATTAATGCGTAGGCTCTTATTGGGATGCTTATCTCATGTGCTCACAAAATAAAGGAGAATAATAGCAACCCACCGTGTATTTAACCAAGCGCCTTTCCTTTCCTTTCCTTTGAGACATCTCAAGGTGCTTCAGAAAATACCTACTGTAATAAATGTAACGAATATTTTATAAGCAAAGGGCCGCAGGAAGTTACGCACGGCAAACAGTTGTGGATTAAATTATATATTTTGATGGAGTTATTATCCCTACATATTTATCGGTAAAGCGAGACATGAAGAAAATAAATGCTACGTAAGATTTTGCTTTGAAGAAGCCAGGGTCTTCTATGCAATTGCTCCAATGAGCAAGTTATTGGGCTATTGTATGGATAATAAACACGTATGTTCAAGTTTCACGTACATCTAGAAAATTTAAGTGCATGTACTCAGCAATAAAAATTAACAATGGTTCCGACAATCATCGAAGCTAGCTTCCTAACGTGATTAGGAATTTTCCTCAGAAATACCTGTTGAACATATTAAGTGTTAACATCTTTGAAACTCATGAAGTTACGTATCCAAACCAAACCATTTCATGCATCCCACCGAAATATGCGAAAGCTACGATTTAGTTGTTGGAAAGGAACGTAATTTCCTCCACAGAGGGACACTTCCTAAGTTTCCAATTTTGCACAGTTTTGAAGCGAAGACAAGAGCCACGGCTTGAGGCCACATTGTGTGAAATCTGCAGTTTCCCCTTCATATCACTGTCTGCCAAGGCTCCCATTGATTGCATGGCAATGGCTACCCGAACCATTATATGGGAAATGGGAAATTAGCTGATCCACTCCTGCTGCTTATTATTTTATTTTTGTGGAATACTACAAACACGCCAAGCTAAGGAACTGGATCACTGAGATTGCTTGAGGTGATTTGACCACTCTATTGCCAGCCAGGTTACCAGACCACGTTTCACCCACTTTGGTAAATACTGTTCAAGTCAAGCAATCAAATGATCCGTATTATAGCAGTTTTACTGCTGGGGTGTGAACATCATTGAAGTGCATTTGGAAGTCACCTCTACAGAGCGACTTACATTATCGATAAGATTTTAAGAATAATAAAACACGATTATTATCGAATATATTATTGACCATCATTATGCATCATGCATTACAAAGCAAACTTATTAAAGTGCATCAACCATGTCCATATCTAGCGAAATGCTAAACAGTGTGACATTTTGTGAGTTAGTCTTATTTCTTGAAAAAAACACTTTGCCACGGAGAAAGGCCTTTCGATAATTTCGTTACATTTGAGCAGATATTCGTCCTTAGGAAAAGATTATCTTATTTTATCATTTGAAAACGTTTCGAGGCAACTCAAAGTGTTGACAAGGTGACATATCAAATGTCAACATTCATATTCTGCTGTGAAGCGTAGTAATTTGTATGTACCTGTATGATACTGCAATAGTTAGTGTTCGTAATCTTTATGAGTATATCTCTACTAATTATTTTGAGTTTGCTACCATATGTGGCGAGCTAAAACAGCTCAAATGAAGGAAACTCACCGGATCTGTCCCCGCATCCATCAAGTCTCCAATTGATGGCTGCAGGAGATTCATGATCAAAATCGCTGTGAGCAGGGTTCGAACCTGCGCGGGAAATTTCCCATTGGATTTCGAGTCCAACGCCTTAACCACTCAGCCATCGCAGCAGCTGTTTCCGTTCCATGCTGGAAGTCTATTACTCAATGTATAACATTTCGTAAACTTACAGATGGGGAAAGCTCTCAAGGAAAGCAGCCCTGGTTATTGGCTGACATTGTTTGATCAGCACAGATATCCTGTGCCTCCGAATTCAAGTTAACACGTTGAACCTGTTTGAGTACATTCGCAATGTCATGATATAAACCAGGTCAAATTTCAGTTGCCATTTTGATTCACTGGATGTGAATTCATATCAATGAAAATAGAAATATTGTCGTCGTCCATTTGTGGGTCCTATAAGCAATATTAGAAAAGAGAAGCGAGTTTCATCCTATCATCTGCTGAAGAATTCCGTCTTAACACGTTGTGTTCCCGCTGGCTGATTGCGTGATGTAACTGAGGGCAATTTAGTGCAGCATGTCACGCAATATATCTCCACGCCACAAAACGCTTGAAATGGTGAGTGGCGTCTCCAGATTAAGATAATTCCCGACATTGGTTCCAACAAATCAAATAATGGAGAATTATTGTACATAAAAAAAACGAATTCACCACGAATGTTTATAACGGCAGGATATCGCTTGTCGTGGAGTGGTTAAAAGTGATGGATACAGAGAAACTTTGATTGAATCAACGACTATATTGCGTTGAAGTTATATTCCGCTAATGTTTATAGGGCGGTTTTCTGTTTAAATAATCCAGCATTTGACTCCAAACTCCAGTATGAATTAAGATACTTAGTACGGGCGACGAATTCAGCTTCGTCACAGGGAAATTAAACACCCTAAAATGAATACTGCCATCATATTGGTACACAAATATATTTAATATGTTTATCAGTCTTAATAACACGCGAAGTATACAGCGGGGTTGATTTGGAAAACAATTTGACGTTTGCTTTTAAAAGTAGAAATGTGTCGAAGTGTGTCGAAATCAGAAATGTTTACAATGTACATTGATACTGTACAGCCTTTCTCGACGAAGCGACTTCTGAACGCTCTGAATATTTATTGTGGTGCACCTTTACTATGGAAGGGGTACACAAACATTCCGTCACATTGAAATTGCGAAGAAATTCATCTTGCTGTGCTTGGTTTGATATCGAGTACAGCATCACAAACAAAGTGATTACAGACGTGCAATGCTATCCATATCAGCGCCAGTGGAAGTCCTCCCCACGTAAACTACACCCTAAAAATATACGTTTGCTGTGTGTTGTGTTGTTGATGTTCATATCAAATGAAATACCGTGTATGCACATCAATTGATTGTGTTATTAGGAAATTTGAATAAGTTGTGGAAACGGAACTAAACGTTTGGGAAACTTGATTCACTGAGGGAATTTGTCTCTATCCTGGCCAATATACCCGCAATAAAACTAGTCATGCACAATATCGTTGTCTATGTACAATTTGCTGTTGATCTACTGCCCATAAGCACATACTAATTCCAGTTAACATAATATTCTGTGCTGTGGCTTTTGACTTGGAAAATTTTCCGACTTCAAATTCTGCTGTTTGGTAACGCTGATGGTAATCTATGGCTAAGTAATTCCTATATGTCTAACTACGTTTCAAACTATTCTCCAAAATGAGTTGCTACTGAGTTGATTCACATTAAGTCGAAAAGCCTTTTTGTCCGAATTTATCAGGCGATTGGTGAAAAGAAATCGTCTAATGAGAAAGCAATCACACAGTGTTCAGAGTCTCCAAATATTTATATTCAGATTCCACCGTTGAAAAACTAATTTCCAAGTATTGTCATTTATCATCAATAGAGGGCTTTTCTGTGACCGCAATTAATTCAATGCAATGATGTCACTTTGTAGCAGAAGGCTGTTGACAGATGTCTCTGTGGCGCAATTGGTTTGCTCTTTCGGCTGATAACCGAATGGTTGGTGGTTCAAGCCCACCCAGAGACGGTACTCATCCAGAAGAAACGTGTACTTCTTCATTTATTTCCAAAACATTTGGAAGTGTTTCACGAGCTACTTAGTATTGGGTTTTTTTCTTGTTGTTTGCTTCAGTGCCAATTTTCTAGGATATGTAACTGATATATTTAACTTGATATCCGATATACAAATCCGAGGATATTTTGAAATTATTCTGATCTGCAGCAAGGCTTCGCCCAGGACATTGTCAACTCATTTAATTGCAGTTAATGTCTCAAGATTCATCGAGGATTATCTTATAGATAATTAGTTTCATGAACACTCGCGATCGGCAACATTAGTTACACTCGGCATCATCTCAACTCCAACAATCAACAACCTCAGCCTTCGAGATGCTGAAAGTCTGGAGCTCACCATCCATCTAAGTCGGATGTTGAGGAAGAATCGATTAAAGCAAAATTCAGGAAGCTACTCCACTCTCAATGGTCCATTATGTAAGTGATGTGTGTAAAGCTGTTGATGTTTATAGCAGCCATGGGTTGATAATGGTTTAATAATTGATACCAAGTATTCAGATAATGTTTTTTGCAATAAAAGCCAGTCATCCCAATTGTTCAACTTGTTAATGTATGAACGATGCTGCGATGTAGGTTTAGAGAAAGTACATCCATAACAGCAGCAGATGGTGTGTTAATTTATATAATTTAATAACACATAGTCTCTTATGCTTTTCAGTAACTGTTCTGTATGTGGAACCAAGTGCACAGCCGTGATCTTATAGTGGTTAGTACTCTGCGTTGTGGCCGCAGCAACCTCGGTTCGAATCCGAGTCACGGCAAACACCATTCCTTTTCGTTATGGTATATTCCTGGATTGTTTGAATGCAATCTCAATACACAAATAATGTTAAATTTTCAGCAGTTTGCACTTAAACAAAGTCAATTATATAGATCTAATCGCTGGATGTAACATAACATCAATTCTACTGAGATCAATAACGTCTCTCTGGGTGAACAAACCTGCTGTCACATGAAGTTTAACAGATGAACTACAATAAAACCTTCTGGTTATTAGCTGCATATCAGTTCCCCATCGTCAAGCATATATCATAATTTTGAACTCCGTGCTGCCTACATGTGGGAATTCCTCCTTTTGGAATGGAGTGAACGCGGTTTACTCGGGGATCAGCATCTGTTTATCTGATTTCAGGCAGAAACAGAGAGTGGGAAATTGCTGGCGTTTAACCAGCGAGAAACAAAACGCTGAGAGTCGAAAATACTCTGTATCTTTAATTGAATGAGTTTCTGCTGATCTTCGTGCCAAACTACTCAAATTAAAGTCGACACTAAATTCACGGCTGTTTCTTTGCAGGAATTGGTTTCGAGTTTTAACAGAAATACACTGTCACATCTGCCAGTTAAACAGAATATCATAGGAAGGTCTGGGGATTGTCTCGATGATGTGTTAACACATTATATGATAGAAACATAGATCCATAGAATTTTACGTCACAAAAGTCCCATCTAGTCTAGTCTGTGAGTAGCGAGTGTTGTAGGTCCTGTTGTAGGAATAAGAAAGGTCCCCAGAGTGGGAGTGGGAAAAGTTGCCAGAGTGGGAGTAGTAGAATTCCCTGAATTGGGAGTGGGTGGAGCTCTGGTGAAGTAGCTGCTTGATTCTCTATCGGCGAAATACGGTCCACAGTGCAGCAGAATTAAAAGGAGAAGACAAAATTCCAGGAAGATAATGGAGTTGAACAAAGATAATAAATGACAAATTATCGGTAGTTCATTATTAATCTAGAGAGGTGAGCAGAGAGACGATGGTAAGATTCGAGGATATAATTGATTTTAATGATCGTTTCTGTCCTAAACTACAGGAAATTTAGAAGGAGAAGTATGCTCTAACTCCAAACATATGGGAAGGAACATTAGAACAGGGCGGCCGCGAGTTTTCAACAAAATCCACTTTGAAATGCTAACCCCTTCTCCCGATACATTAATTGGCACACCATGACCCTGGCGGCCTTTTGCCATTTGCTATTTTTGTGTCAATCTACTCTCTGCACAAGTGGCAGAAATCTGCAGTCAGTGTCGTATCGTTGACTAACACATTTGGACCGCTGTCAGGCAGAATACTATGATCCCAACCTTCAAATTCCTCCACGGCCTCGATCCTCCCGCACTCTGAGACCTCCTATCCACCTACAAACGTCTTCACACTTTCTGCTCAGTGGGTTCCAACTACGTTCACGTTGCCCTCGTTTCCCATTCCACAATTGGCGAACTGGCCTCCCACCTCTCTGCCCCGCCTTCTGGAGCGACATTCAACCATTACTAGATTTTGTTCATTCCCTTATGCCTTAATTCCTCGTCTGAAGACGCTCCTCTTCAGCCATGCATTCGATTACCTGACTTTCCCTCCTACCCCCATCCACCTCCCCTCCGGATCCTAACCAACACCCCAGGAGCGCCCCCCCACCCACACCACTGTTTATCGCTTTGGCGTTTCACCCCGATGTGAAAGGCTTTATAAAAATACAAGATGACTTTGTGTGGGTGATTCAATCAAACTACCCCTTTGGTGATCAACGCCTAACAGGTACGACACATATTGGCTTCAGCTTCCCGCATTCACTGCAATGAAACCAGCACCTGCACATGGTCTGAAAACAGACATACTGTCTGCACACGTATTATACATTACAACAACAACCAATCAACAAATATATGTTTAGAGAGCTCATCACGTCGAGAGGACGTCCCAAGGCTTCCGCAGTTCGCACATGGAAAATGAGTTTTATCCAATGTCTCAGATATTTCCATTTCTTCGGTTTGATCAGAAGCGCTTTTTTGAAACAAAAAATATATATAATCACCTCCTACACGCCTCCAGCGATTTCACACTCCCAGACATTCACATTGCTGCACACTCTCTCCGTTTACAGATCACTCCGTTAGTCTCTCTCCTTGAGGTTTGCTTCTGTGCATTCTGTGATCCATCTACTAGATCCGTAATAATATATATGGAGTTCAATTTTGAACATAGCGTCAAAATGACTCGGCAGATCAGTTGGCAGTTTTCTTCAATTGCCTGAGATGGCACGAGATCCAACAACCTTCATCATTAAAATCTAATGTCTGTTTGCTTTGATTCACTTGTATTTAAATCACATTTAACAATAACACATTCCTATTATATGAGCCCTTCTTATGGTTCCACATGACATTGAACTGACCAAGACTGTATCACAACCACAGAAATGTTACTCCATGCCTTCCACTGTTTTCCATTGGTGCAGCTCACTTGACTAAATCCAATGAACCTCGTGCTTTAGGTGAGGATCGAACTCACAACCTCGGTATCACTCGAGCAAGTACTGTCATATAAGTAACTTGCGCTAACCTATTGCGCCACTAGAGCTACTTTAGTATATTCTCTGATTCATTATTACAACAATGGTAACAGCACATGAGCAGCTGGCAATTAAGGTTTAATTCCGATTGTAGTTTATTTGAAACAACACTTTATTCTTCATTTTGAGGAACGACTCGGAGCCTCATATTTAATGGAAGAACTTGCAAAGCATCAGGTCACGTAGATAATATGTTCAGTTTGTAGAACATGAAACCATCTGATATAAACTGCACCACAAGTCACACAGGAAACTGTTGTACAGAATGACTTATTTGAAATTTGATTTTAAAAAAAACATTAGTCGCTTGTTCTCCTCAAAGAATGCATGCGACTTAAAACTAAACACCATTTGTTTTTGTAACCTTGGTCTGAAAAGTAAGATCAGCATTTTGTTTAATTTTGAATAAATGTGTACTGTAAGAAAAAGTAATCAGAAAAAACTTTTCTCCACCTGCTTGCCAATGGTTGGTCAATGGGTGCGGTCATGGAGGGAAGGCGCCTTTCACATCGAGAGGATATCCCAAGTCACTACAGTCAGATAGGCACAAGAGCAGTGGGGGAGAGGTCGGGGCAGTATGAAGGAGAGCAGGAGAGTTGACTATATTTGTGGGCGAAACGTGGCAGCCAAATTGCGCACAGCAGCCTCCCCCACAAACAGCCGTGGAAGTGGGATTAAGGGAGAAAGGGGGAAAGAGGATAAGGGTAGGGATTGGGGTAGGGGAAGGAGAGCAGGAAAACCGACTATATATGTGGGCGAAATGTATTGAAGATTGAGATGACCTAAAGATAGACGGGGAAA
Organism: Hydrolagus colliei; assembly: GCA_035084275.1. NCBI lineage: Eukaryota > Metazoa > Chordata > Chondrichthyes > Chimaeriformes > Chimaeridae > Hydrolagus > Hydrolagus colliei. The sequence goes on along the minus strand of JAYJKW010000147.1, from coordinate 112,147 downwards.
GAGTAAGGCTTGATGGACAAAGGGTGTCAACGAGAGTAAGCATCATGACTGAGATAGACAGATAGATGGACAGGAAGAGTGAGGATGGAGAGAGAATGAAGACAAGAACCAAGAGAAGATAAATATAAGGAGGTGGGCGGTTGGGTGAGCAGACACACCCAACACACAGCTGTGAGGTGAAAGCCCGTGTGTCCTCCCGTCAGCCCGCTTCCTTGCCCGCCTCCTCCTCCAGTTGTTCACTCTGTCTCTCTCAATCTTTGCCCCCATTGAGAAGACACCAAGAAAGGTTGAGAGACCATCAAGTAAAGTTTGAAGGAGGGAGGCTAGAAACTGAGAGTGAGCCAACGAAATTGAGATAGACAAAGAGTCACAGAGTGAAGATGGGAGAGGGAATGAAGACAAGATATGCTGCACACACACACACAGCTGTGAGGTGAAAAGCCCTCATACATAACGAGAAGTAATCCAGTTTCACAGGTGAAACTTTTGACGGTTAAAGACAGCAACCACACGTTTTCAAAAACCACAGTGATCTAAGAATGATAACGCGAAGAACAACTGTTGTATATTACCTTATTGGGTTGGTCTGCTGTCGGCAGCTAAATTATTTGGAAGGTTCCACCGAGATATGAACTCGGAATGCTGGATTCAGAAGACAAGATATGCTGCACACACACACACAGCTGTGAGGTGAAAAGCCCTCATACATAACGAGAAGTAATCCAGTTTCACAGGTGAAACTTTTGACGGTTAAAGACAGCAACCACACGTTTTCAAAAACCACAGTGATCTAAGAATGATAACGCGAAGAACAACTGTTGTATATTACCTTATTGGGTTGGTCTGCTGTCGGCAGCTAAATTATTTGGAAGGTTCCACCGAGATATGAACTCGGAATGCTGGATTCAGAGTCCAGAGTACTCACCATTACACCATGGAACCTGTGGTTCGAAATGCAGATTGTTCTGAGCAACTGAATACTCAGTGGTGTCGATTTAATAAATTGAGGGCGTGTTACTTGAAGCCAGAAACACGCAGTGGAGTCTCAAAGCAAGTTCTCCCAAACGGTCAGGTGCAATTGCATCTGTCCAAACTGAGAGTGAGAATGGGAGGGGAAAGGATCGGTGGGAATGTCAATGAGTGTAGAGAAATAAATACGTGCTGCCTGTATCCTGTGAGCCTTGGGTTGAGTACGGGGATGAGGCAGTCAGGGCCGCTGTTGTTATAGGTCTGATCGGCTGTATCACAATGATCCCGACAGCTGATTGCCAGGAGGGAACAAAGGGTTGGCTGCGGAAAGGGCCAGGAATGCACCAATGCAGGGAGGCCACTGAGAGAAGAGAATCCAGTGGGAAGATTGCAGGAATGTGCGACAGTAATGGGTGCCTTGAATGCGAGATGTCATCTTAATATCAGGGACTGCAGCCAAGATGCACAAACTGAGACTGGCAGCTGGGATCGGAAGATGAGAGGTCAATGGTCAAGTCACTCAATGTAGTGAAAAGAAGTAAACAAATAGTTGCACAGAGTAACAATTAATCTGGATGTTAAACGAACTAAACGGATTTGAAACACAGGCCCTGTGGCTTAATTGGCAAAGCGTCTGTCTCGTAAACAGGAAATCCTGGATTCAAATCCCAGCAGGGCCTGAGTGACATGTTGATTATTGCTGGAACTGCATAGTAAAAAACTGTAATACTGATTAATACAAAGCAACAAACTGCAGGTTTGGTTGGCTGGGAAATTGCAGTGAAATTGTGGAAAAAAAATCTGTTTTACACATTCAGATAGAAATGTTACCTGATATCTGGGTTTCCTTCCATGTGGAGGACTGCATCTATCTCTGCAGGACAGGTTGGTTTTGGTCCCAATTGTTACTTCCGGTTGGAAATTAGTTGGGGTGAGGGCCTCTTGTACTCTGTGAACTCATTTCACCCGACCACGTGAGCTATGTTATCTTAAAAGTTTTATAATATCACTTAGTAGCAAGGAACATCCATTGTTTGCTAAGCAACTGCAGTCGGCGTTTGCTGTTCTATATCTGAGAAACAAACAACGAGCAATGAGTAAAGACATAGAACAATCTGTGATAGACTATCATCAGCCGAACGAAGAGTGACTTGTCATCACATTTTATTAAAACTGCCTATTATGGGTACATGTGGCTGTATATAGTATCTAAATTATATCCCAAAATTGTACTAAACATGTGGAAATTATCGTTAGATTTTTATTCCAGATTCAATTTTCTGCCTTATACGTCTGCAATGTTTGTGAGAATGCTTGTGGACCACTATTGTGCGCAATTAGCTGCAGAGCTTCCCTCACATATATGCAGTTATTTCTCTTTAGGGTTTATTTGAGACGTCAGGAAAACTTGATTTATTGTTATATTCTAATTTAGCGAAGATTCATGCACAATTTCTATAAAAATGTTCAAACCGATAACACCAAGGCTGACGTAACTCACGTTATGCACAATTTTGGTGTGTTAACGGCCACCTTCAAACGCTTTCTAATCATACTGAAATGTATCCCAATGAGTATCCCTTGCGTTTGTATCATACTGTGGTCCTCATATGATAGGAGTCTATTCTAATAATTCCAATTCTTTTCACAATGTTTGACAATCACATATAAGCAAATAATTAAATCCTTCCTTCTGCTTGTTTGCAATTGAACAAAATAAAATATTGTTGAATTCAGGAAATGAAATAGTATTTGTGTTTTCTTTCATTTTTTTTCATTATTGTTGAATTGGATGGAGCCAGTAAACAAACTTAGATGAGCTATCACCAAAGAGGTCAAAACACTTTAAATCTGTCAGAAGTGGGATTCGAACCCACGCCTCCAATGGACACTTCAACCTGAACGCAGCGCCTTAGACCGCTGGGTCATCCTGACACAAGCATTTAATGGTTCCCATTGAAGGATTACAGCTGATTAGAGCAAAGATGCTCAGTGAGACCAGCAACACTTGGAAAATACTGGAAAGGTGGGGGAAAAGGGAGCAGTTCTTGTTTCTGTTCGCAATAAATTAACCAAGTCGTTGAGAATAGATTTTAACTTCGATGATAACCATCGCCCAGTTGCCTAAATTTGCTTTCTCGTCATATGGAAACTCACGTTAATCCTCACCTGGACACAACGGTTAAAACGGGTTTAGTTGATTCTTTCAATGAAAGCTAAACTATAATACGTGAATAAGCACCATTTGAGGCAGCTTATTGTCTGCGGCGTGGAAATAGCCAGGAATGGACTTGAATGTTTGAAACTAAATCTATTTTCCACACCTGTACCACAAAAGCTCAGCTGCGTCAATATTTGCTTCGTGCTTTACGTAGCTGGACATAAATTGTGTGTAAGAAAATAGATTATTGTCTTTTATCACAACCCTGGAAAGGAAGATTGCAAATAATACCTGCTACAAACTAGTAGTATTTATGTATGTCTTCTGTGCCTCAAAGCGCTTCACAAAATATTCCTGAAATGAACTGAAAGTATTATATCCAAGCTTGTACGTGACACAAAATACCTCGGTGTGTAACGTAGATGAGAGTAGGAAAGCACAAAGGGACTGTGAAACATTAATTGAGCGCGCAAAGTTGTGGTGGATGGGGTTCAATGTATGGAGGTGCGATATTATCCACTGTAGACCGAAAAACGATACGGCACTATGTTTTCGTAATGGTGAAAAATTGAGAGGTGTGGAGCAGCAAGGAAATTTGAGTGTCTGTGTTCACAAATCACTAAAAATTAGATCCCGGATACAAAACGTAATCAAAATGGCGAATGCAATGTTGGCCTTCATCTCGAGAGGCCTGGACTACAAAGGAGGAAGCAATGATAGTTCAGCAGAACACAGCGTTAGTCATTCCCCCAAAGTATGTAGCACTGTATACAGTTTGGGGCACTTCCACTCTGGGAAGATATACTGGCCTGGATGGGGTACAGCGCAGATGTACCTCATTGTTACGAGGCACAAGTGGTTAAGTTTTGATGAAGACTGCTTAAACTTGGGTTTTATTCCCCTGAGATTAAAAGATTGAGCGGTGATTAGAAAGAGATTTTAGGAAGATAAATGGATTCGAATCGGGTAGATACAGTGAAGCTACTTCTCCTGCTGGGGAGATGCAAAACAAGGGGTCACAGTCTTAAAATTATAACAAGGCTGGAATCAGGAAGCATTTTTCCACTCAATGATTTGTAGAAATCCGGAATTATCTCCATCACGATGTCGTGGATGCTGGATCTACCCGCAACTTCAAGAATTTGGTTGATAGATTTTTGATATGTCTGAGGCATTACAGATACGTGGTGGAAGCGAACAACTGGATTTGAAAGGATTAGTGGAGATATATCGTGGAATCCGGGAGCTGAGTGATTAGAGCTGTTACCTTACAAGGATCAGATATGTGTTTGAATTCAGGCCGTTCAGGGCGATGGCTTGGACAAGTTTCTTAACTACACACGCTGATTAATAATCCCTCGAATAAAAGCACGATTATAAAATTGGTCATTTCAAACCACGACTGTTTGTGGGACAATGCTGCGCGAACTTGTCTGCTGCGTTTCTCCCACAAATATACAGTCAACTCGTTTCACAGTATATATTCGATTAACAAAAAATAAAATTACATTTATAGAGCGCCTTTCACGTCGTGAAGGCCCTGAACAAAAACGGTGATAAGATGTGGAAAGCGTTATATGAAATGCAAGGGTTATTATTAATTATTATTTATTATTATTATACATCTCTTCACATCTGAGTGTTTCCGAAGTGATTTGAAACGATATCGCTGGATTCGGAGCACAGATTCCTCAACAGCAGATTAAATTTGTATGGTAGCGCAACCTGGAAGCCAAAGCAGAGAGCTGTAAAGGTTTTTATTCACTCCAAGGTCTCATCAGTTTGTTAGTAAACAAGTATGCGTGTCTGCGTTTACACACAGCTACGTAGCAGTGCAAAGCAACACTAGGTTACACGGGTGGTCGGAATTATTTTGATGGTAATTCATTAATTCCAATATTGGCGTTAGGAAATACAGATACTGTCAGGTATTGCCAAAATTAAAAGAAGTGAAACGCAGGACAGCAGCATTGTGACAGAACGTTCTCCAACTTCAAGCTGTTGCTTTCCCAACTAAGATATTTAATTGCCAATAAAATCAATTGTTATGGATCACCTTTCAGTCAAGGCACTGATTTATTATGAAACTCTTAATTATCTTTCAAAAAAACAATCGATATTTGGATTCTATAAATTCATAGATTCATAGGTTCATAGAATTTTACGGCACAAAAGGAGGCCATTCGGCCCATCTAGTCTGTGCCGGCTCTTTGAAAAGAGCGATTCAATCTCACTGCCCTGCCCGCTCCCCATAGCCTAATAGACCTGTTCTCCCTAAATAAAGATCTAATTCCCTTTTAAAAGTTGTTATCGAATCAGCCTCTACCACCTTTTCAGGCAATGCATTCCAGATTCGAACAACTCGTTGAGTGAAAAAAATTCTCCTCAGCTCCCCTCTACTTCGCCTTGAAACTATTTTAAATCTGTGACCACGAGTCACAGATTTACCCACGAGTGGAAATAGTTTTTCTCTATTTGCCCTGTCGAAACCCCTCATGATCTTATAAACCTCTATTAGATCTCCCCTCAATCTTCTCTGCTCCAGAGAGAATAACCCTAGCCTATCTAGCCTCTCCTCATAGCTGAAGTCCATCAATCCTGGCACCATCCTAGTAAATCTTCGTTGTACCCTTTCCAATGCCCTCACATCCTTTCTGTAGTGTGGTGACCAGAATTGAACACAGTATTCCAGCTGAGGCCTCACCAAAGTCTTATAGAGGTTAGTCAGCACTTCCTGAATTTTGTACTCTATACCCCTATTTATAAAGCCTAGTATCCCATATGCCTTCTTAACAGCCTTGTCTACCTGTCCTGCCACCTTCAACGAGTCACTAACACAAATCCCCAGGTCTCTCTATTCCTTCACACCATTTAAAATTGTACTATGTAGCCTATATTGCCTCCCTTCATTTCTTCTCCCACAATGCATCACCTCACACTTCTGTGCATTAAACTACATCTGCCATGTGTCTGCCCACTTTACCAATTTGTCTATATCCTCTTGCAGATGGCTACTATCCTCCTCACTATTTACTATTCTCCCTAACTTAGTGTCATCTGCAAACTTGGAAACTGTACTCCGTACACCCAAGTCCAGATCATTGATGTAGATTACAAACAGCACTGGTCCCAAAACTGATCCCTGTGGAACACCACTGCTCACTTCCCTCCAATCTGAAAAACAGCCGCTCACTACAACTCTCTGCTTTCTGTCTCGCAGCCAGTTGTGGATCCACGCTGCCACTGTCCCTTTTACGCCATGGGCCTTTAATTTCATAATACGTCTCTCATGTGGCACTTTTGTCAAATGCCTTTTGAAAGTCCATGTAAACTACATCAACTGCGCTACTATTATCCACCCATTCCGTTACCTCATCAAAAAATTATATCAGATTTGTAAGGCAAGATTTGCCTTTAACAAATCCATGTTGACTGTCCTTTATTAGCCTATATCTTTCTAAGTGAAAATCTACCTTGTCCCTGATTATGGACTCTAGAAGTTTGCCCACTACCGACGTTAGACTGACTGGTCTGTTGTTACCAGGATTGTCCTTCTGCCCCTTTTTATACAAGGGAGTAACATTAGCTATCCTCCAGTCCTCTGGCACGACCCCTGTGTCCAAGGAAGATTGAAAAATCGTGGCCAGATTCCCTGCTATTAGGTTACTAAGTGCCTCACTTAGTAACCTAGGGTGCATCCCATCCGGACCAGGTGACTTATCCACCTTGAGCAAGGTCAACCTTTTTAGAACTTCCTCTCTGGTTATAATTATTCTATCCATTTCTCCTACCCTCTCCTCTAATACCATGGCATTGGCTGTATCATTTTCTTTTGTGAAGACAGAGGCGAAGTACTCATTCAGTACATCAGACATACCCTCTGCCTCCTAGGACCCTAATTGGCCCCACCCTATCCTTGACCAACCTTTTACTCTTAATATGTTGGTAAAAAACCTTAGGGTTCCCCTTAATCTTACTCGCTAATTGTTTTTCATGCAGTATCTTTGCCCCTCTAACTTCCTTTTTTAGTTCAATCCCACACTTCCTAAATTCTGCTTGGTTCCCTACTGAATTTTGAGCCTGACGCTTATCATAAGCCTCTTTTTTTTGTTTTATTTTGGCCCCGATTTCCTTAGTCATCCAGGGAGGTTTGGATGCCTTACATTTCACCTTTGTGGGGATGCTTTTGACCTGTGCCTGAACTATCTCCTATTTGAACGCTGCCCACTGCTCGTTAGTTGTCTTACCTGCCAATTTTTCTTTCCAATCCACCTTGGCTAGGTCTCAACTCATTAAAATTAGCACTTTTCCAGTTGAGTGTCCTCACCTGTGATCGTTCCTTATCCCTTTCCATAATTATTCTGAATCTAACGATATTGTGGTCATTATTCCCTAGATGCTCACCTACAGAAACCTGTTGAACTTGCCCTACCTCATTTCCCAAAACTAGATCCAGCAATGCTTCTTTCCTCGTTGGACTGGAAACATACTGATCAAGAAAGGTGTCCTGCACACACTTCAGGAATTCTTCTCCCTCCTTGCCCTTTACTCTACTATTCTGCCAGTCTATGTTGGGATAGTTGAAGTCACCCATTCTTGTAATTACAAAAATAAAATCGTATTTGATTTGAACGGCTACCGATTGAAAATCACCTGTTTATCCCATAGTGGGTGGTGAACTGGATCCACCCAAACGCAGACCCAGATTCTTCCATCAGCCTCTGATGGACATCTTCCGTCAGTGAGGACTGACAGTTGAGTTCACCAACTCCATTTCTAATGCAGGCATCTGGTTCACTCAGCTTCAGCTCCTGAATCCGGGGCTTCTTGTGAGGGTTTTCACAAACAGCCAAAAAGCCCTTCACGCAACATACCGTTAGATGAATTGACCATGTAGTTTGTGGATGAAACGCGACAGCCTGTTGCTCACCGCAGTGTTTTCAGAACCCGTCGATGATTCAGAACCGATTTGTTTTGATACATAACCATATGAGCCAACAACTAGTACAGATGCCCGATATGTTTCCAATCAGTGATCAAGAAATCCATTGTACACGCTTCCAGAAATTCTTCACCTTGGACCGACCATAACATCAACAACAGTAAAAGCAAAAGCAACACACTTACTTTTTTATTGTGCCTTTCACGTCACGAAGACATCCCACGACGTTGAAAAATCAACTAACACCGGGAGGCCAAGTCTGTGAGACGATCAAACAACAACATAATAATAAATAAAAATCCTTCCATTTGATGCAGCGCTTTACTGTCTTCTAGATGTCTCAAAGAGCTTCACAGAATATACTCTAAAGTGAGCTGACTGTATATGTGTGGGCTAACAGGATTATGAATAAAATTAGCATCAAAAGCACAATCTTATAGTTGGCAACAAAGGAACACGTTCCAGATGCTAGTGACCACGGCAGGACTCGAACCTGCAATCTTCTGATTGCTTTCATATTCACCGAAGTCAGACGCCTTATCCATTAGGCCACGCGGTCCACACAATGCACAGATTTGTCAAGCTGACGTAAGATTTAGCGAAATTGTGTGTAATTTTATGTAGTCGCCTTATTGTTCCGATACTTAGAGAAAAATGAAATCAAGTGGGAAACGTAACAATGTTGTAATTGTATTTGGATTTTGCAACAAATAGCTTGTAATTAAATTATTGCAATCATATACATCTCAGCAAAATAATTGTATAATAACAGTAATACTCATTGTATTTAATTCTCGCATCTCATCGCATCTTCTAAACTTCTGAATGCGCTTCACAGAATACATTGTGAAGGGAGATAGCTGTATATTTGATGCTGGAAATTCGATAGACAATTGAGCACAGTAGTTTCCAACAAACAGTCATGGATTGAGTGATCAGATTATTAGTAGGCATAGCAGTATGAGAGAATATCAAGATCAGTTTGCAACCAGTGCCAATTATGGTCCAAATCAAGTTGTGGGACAATGTTGTGCGATTTCTGCTGCTGAGTTTCACCCACAAAATATACACACAGATCGCATTGCAGAATATTATGTCAAGCACATTGAGACGTCTCGCAGATGTGACAAGCCGCTATATTAAATGCAAGGATAGTTATTACTAAGCCACCTCAGTCAGCAGCTAATGTGATGAGCACAATATAAATGGAAGCTGTTGGTACCCGAACGTTTGAGACCAGGGATATACTACTGCATCGCCATTGTAAACATTTATTTATAATCGAAAGATTATAATCGGTGTCCTATGAGCCTTGAGGTGGGGCCGGGACCGATGCAGTCAGGGAGTGTGTTTTTAGAAGTCTGTTTGGCTGTCGCACAATGTGCCCGACAGCTGATTACCAGGAGGGAAGAAAGGGGTGGCTGCGGAAAGGGCAAGGAATGCGACAATACAGAGAGGACATTGAGACAAAAGAATCCAGTGGGAATATTGCAGGAGCGGGATGGGTGACTGGAGTACGAGCTGTCATCTCAACATGAGGGAATGCAGCCAAGATGTACAGACTGAGAATGGGAGCTGGGATCAGAAGATGGGCGTTGAATAGTCAAGTCACTTAATATAGTGAAAAGGAGTAACCAGATAGTTGGACAGAGTAGCTGTTAATCTGGATGTTAAACGAAGTAAACAGATTTGAAACACAGGCCCTGTGGCTTAGGTGGCAAAGCGCCTGTCTCGTAAACAGGAGATCCTGGGTTCAAATCCCAGCGGGGCCTGTGTAACTGTATTGGTTCTTGTTCTCACTGGATGCTGAAAAACTTTAATAATGGGTAATACAATGAAACAAAACTGCAGGCTTGGGTGGCTGAGAAATTGCAGTGAAATCGTGAAAAAAATATTATTTAACATTTGTTACATTCCGACAGAAATCTGATGTGATATCTGGGTTTCCTTCCATGTGGAAGATTGCATCTAACTCTGCAGTACAGGTTGGTTTTGGTCCCAATTGTTATTTCCGGTTGGAATTTAGTTGTGGTGAGGGCCTCTTGAACTCTGTGAACCTATTTCACCCGCTAACGTGAGCTATGTTAATGTAAAAGTGTTGCTATCACTTAGAAGCAAGAAATACCTGTTGCTGCTGTGCAGCTGTAGTGGGAGTTTGCCTGTTCTATATCTGAAAAACAAAAAACAAGCAGTAAGTAAAGATATAGAACAATCTGTGGTCGACTATCGTCAGCTGAAGGACGAGTGACCTTGTCGTAACAGTTTATTAAAATCGCCTATTCTGAGCGCATGTGGCTGTATAAAGCATCTAAAATTATAAATTGTAACCGAAAGTTTTACTAAACATATGGAAATTGTCATTGTTTTTTTAATCCAGATTATCATTTTGCCATATCCCGCTGCAATGTTTAATCATCAAGAAAACATAACTATTCTGTAGTTGTATATCCATTTAACACCAAACAGCTTGCAACTAAATCTCTGTAAAATAATTGTAAAATAACAGTAATACTCTTGTATTTTATTCCCGCATTTTACCACACGTCATTCGAACTGCTGAATGCGCTTTACAGAAGACAGTGTTAAGGGAGTTAGCTGTAACTTTGGCGCTGGAAATGCAATAGAAAATTGCACACAGCATTTCCTCACAAATACTCATGGTTTGAGTCATCAAATTGTTATTAGGAATAGTAGTATGAGGGAATGTAATATGAGGGAAATCACGATCTGTTTGCCACCAGTGGCAATTACCGTCCAAATTAAGTTTTGGGCAAATGTGTGCGTTATTTGCTGCTGCATTTCACCCATTCAATATACAGACAGATCACATTTCATTATATTCTGTCAAGCACATTGAGAATTCTAGACGATGTGACAAGGCGTAACATTAAATGCACGGATAGTTATAACTAAGCATCTCAGTCCAGGGATAAATTTTGGTCTAAAATACGTTTGATACCAGAGATAAATTACTGCATCTCCATTGTAAACATTTCATTACAGTGGGAAGGTTCCCCACTAAACTATGTTTGAAACCAATCTCCTTCTTTTGTTTTACTTTACTGCTGTACAGCTGAGCCTGTTATGTAAGATAATCGGCTGACCTCGTGGCGCAACGGTAGCGCGTCTGACTCCAGATCAGAAGGCTGCGTGTTCAAATCACGTCGAAGTCAATATTTTCATCCACAGTCATGAAATTTATTAAGTCCAAACTTTTTTATTTGATTCAAGGGTTTCACAACGAAGGGAAACGGCATACCACAGCCGGGTTTACGGGATTTCAACAGCAACTGGATGGAATTATTTGAAAACAAAAACATTGATTTAGTTTTTTTTCTTGCTTGAAACAGAAAAGCTAGCTCATCTCCAATCACCGTTTCCAGTTACTATCAAAATTGTTATATTTTTTGTAAAATTTGGAGATGGTGTTTTCTCTTATCAGAAATAAACAACAAAAATGGCTCAGAAGAGACAATGCAAGATAGTTGAGCAAAAGGTTTACGATAAACTTGACGGGGGGGGGGGATTGACGAGAAGGGTTGTGGTGGGAGAGAGAGGGTATGAGAGAGAGGTGGAGGTGACACGAGTGAGGGAGCTTTGTGGGTAAAATTCCCCTTATAACTGTTAATTAAAATACTATCAGGCAAACTTAGAGTCTATTATATTTCACAAAATGGAATGCCGCATCTAGATGTATTTACGAATCCATGATGCATGTTTATTATCAATCTGCAAATAATCCGCTAAACAGTGCCACAATTATTATTGCAGTGAGCAATATTCGTAGTCGGCAGGATTCGAACCTACGCGGGAAGTTTCCCAATGGATTTCTAGTCCATCGCCTTAACCACTCGGCCACGACTACTGACAAACCACCATGGAATTGATTTAGCGAAAATCTTGTCTGCACCTAATGCTTTCGTAAATATTTCCCTAATTATACTTGCCCTTCGATTTCATTTGATTTCTGACATTTCACATAATGCGCCATCTCATCTTTGAGACGACATGAAGACCTACCTAAAATTTTGTTTACTGAAAAATTTAATGTATATTTCTGGGTGAAATCTGCACCAGTTCACCTACAAATAAAACAGCTGTAAGTTTAATCTCCACTTTAAGGTGCGAAATTTGGTACCAATTTGAAAAGGATCTGATATGAATTATAAGTTCACTAGATAGTGTTTTCTCGTTTATCGGTTTCAACTATAGCAGTTCTGCAAACCATTCTCACTGGCCTCTCTGTCTTCGCCGTCGCTGAGCCGGTCTCAACACGGCCTAGAAGCACGAAAAGAGGTTAAGTCCCCGGTTAAAGCATAACCACTGCATTCTAAGGACAGAGTTTCCCATAAACTGGTAGAAGGCTTGGAAGGCTCCAAGTTACCATAACCATGATGACCAATTCCCGGTAACCGGATGATAACCAGACAAGTTAATTGGAGGCATTACAGTATTATTTATTTCAGAAAATGTTAATGAATAAATATTATCTTATTGTCAAGTTGATGGAGGGGTAGTGAAAAATTATAATGGTTGAGTATGATGTTGAACTGAAAAGATCAATTGTATTTGTTGGCGCAGGAGATAATTCTGACCAAGAATATGTGGTTCAGTATTAAAGTTGGCGATCGAAACGGACTATTTTGTACTGATTATTGTTGCCCGTAGAACATACAATAAACTGACGTTGCAATATAAGCGTTTTGAGACATCTCGAGTTGGGTTAGATGTGGTGATCGATTCTTAACTGAACGAGCCTGATTATCCATACTATATCTTCTTGACAGTCTCCGTGGAACATTGAGTCACTACTTGGAGACCAGTGATGTGAAAAGGCAGATTACATTTTCGAATCAGGCTGTTATATCTTGTTACCAATCCAATATTTAAAGTTCCGTATACATACAAAGCGGCAACGTTAATCATGTGGCTCACCCACCACTGATAAATCGAGTGATTTAAACTCTAATAGCATAATATTATTATTGTTAATTATTGTACTAATGAAGTTAATTGTTGTGGTTTGCACAACGTTTTTGACGTTCGCAGAAGCGAGATATTTTATGGTTTTAAGTTACATCCAACCTCACAGAGCTAGGTCCCGCAAACAACCGCGAAATTGCAGACAATTCTGCGAAGAGCACCAGACAGTTCACAGTATACAAACTCACGCCAGTTAAAATGTAACATATGTGGCGTGTAGCGTGCTATACGTTAATACTATCATCTTATCATCTTCAGAAAATAAAACCAAGGAAGCTATCACTAGCGACCACAGTTTTTTTTTCTCAATTTGAGGATCATCAGCCTGTCGTCATAGCAATATAATGTCCAATAATTCTGAAAGTAAGTATGATATTATTTAACTGTATCTGTATACAAGAATGCTATCACTCGTTTTTGTTCACGCTGTACATGGAAGAGTGAATGGTGATGGTAATTCAAGGAAATCTCTCGGGTAGAAAACTATAATAATGTTTATATTTGATATAGAGTTTACATTGCCCTCAAAGTGCATCAACGAATATACTATCAAGTATACAAGTGGGAGAAATGAACTTGCTTCAAACGACATTTTTTTTACCCTAATGTTACTTCGCACAAAATATTAACAATGTGAATTAATTTGGTTAATAATTGAGGCAGTAAAATAGTCTCCCCGTCGGAGAATTGAACCCTGGTCTCCCACGTCATAGGCGGGGATACTAACCACTATACCATCGAGGATTCGCATGGATTTCTACGTTGTATTTGCACCGTATACCATTGTAATGGATTTGACTGTGCTTTGGTTTCCACTGTAATTTTAACGTGAGCAAAACAGCTTCAGCAATATATCAGCATTACAGCAACAACAATTGTGTTTACAATCAAGGCGTTATTCATTTATTGTTAACTTGCAGTACAATAAATATCGCTAAACGGGAAATTAGTACATAGAGATATATATACACACCTTATCTTTGCTGCCCTGCTGTGGCATTGGGGATGTCCTGTTGTGAGCCAGGCGGTTCTGCAGGGCTCCAGGACACTGATCATGACAGTCCAGACAGTGGCGATCATTGGCAGAAATTCGGTGGAACAAACCCGACCCTAGGGCCAGGATTCTGCTATTCATCTCCTGCGAATCCTGGGAATCATGTCTCTGGCTGGTCTGCTGTAACCCTCGCCGTGCAAAAAGCGGAAGCTCAGACTATTACGATTTCAACAATTAATGATAACAGTAACAATAGGTTTACTTGATATCGCGACTTACTGGGTCATCAGGTCATCAAACAACCTCCTTCACCAACAGCAGCCATGTGTGATGGCACAGATACCAGACAGGAGATCATCATCCAGACTACATTGAGTTCCTGTGTCTACAAAGGAACTTCATAAGGAGATTGTTCTGGAAGATCCACAGCACCAAGAGTAAATGTTGAGAACAGTTACTAGGCTGTATCCTATCCAGTTTGGTTAGAACACAATGTTGGCTTCTCTCCATCTCATCGCCTTCAGTGATTTCATCATCAATAATCGTGTTGCCTTTCAGTCACAAGGAACCAGCCTCTGGAAATCTATCTCGGTGTCTCTCCCTAAATCATTCTCTATCTTCAATGTAAACTATCATCGCTCACTTCCCCTATTCTCAACACCAAAGTCCCCAACTTTGGAGATTTAGGTTTAAACTTTGCACTGTGTATTGTCTCATGTGATTTGCAAGTTGTTGTTGTAGAATGATAAAAAGATTGTCCACATCTGGCTGCGTTTGATATAATCTGCAGTAGATATTCCACACTTGAGGGGGAGAAACGATTGTACAGAATAACCATCTCAACCATTCTACTGCTTCCAGTTCATTGGATTCTGATAGACAATCATATCATAACTGAACAAGAACGGGATCTGATTCCATATTTTGATATCGCATCATGGTCTCCAAAACTGCAGTAACAAAGCAATTCAGTTCAGCAGCGAGAATAATGAGTTATTTTAAAATGCTGCCCGAAACGTTCACAACCGTATCTATCCCTACAAAGCTTAATTTGTTTTCATGATTATGGTGTATTTTCGTCTAGAACTACTTCCATTTTGAAATTGGGTGTGTGCTTGCCAATACCTAAGGATGATGTTGCAAATTAAAAGTGAAATAAATGTTTCCACCAGGTTTCGAACCTGGGACCTTTCGCTTGTGAGGCGAACGTGATAATCACACCACTATGGAAATTCAATAGGTATATAATAGGTATCGAGAGATGAATACAAAAGCAATGCTTCCTTTCGGATCGTTGACAAAACTAGAGTGCAGGTTGGGTTGTTAAAGATACAGACAAATTTGTATATTCCGAATGCTTGTTGAATATGTGTGCTTTAAACTAGAAACACAATACGATCACATGAAGTTAAGGCCTTCTAGTCATGAATCCGATGACAAATGCGTTGAATATTTTCAAAGAAATGGCAACTGAACCTGTCTATCAGTTTAATTTCTAACAATCTGTGCAGTGGTGAAACAGGGCACTACATCAAAACATCCACCAAAGGGCATTATTTGAATATCGTTCACACATGGTGCAGATTAGCGATATCACTACAAAACACGACACTCGTTTATTCCATATAAGTCGATTCACTCAGGCCTTCGACACTTCATGGGACACTTTAAACATAATCAGTGAGAGATGTTGGTACGATTTGTTGTGCAGAGAACTGTCTGCATCGGATAGCGTGGCCGAGCGCTCTAAGGCGCTGGATTTAGGTTCCAGTCTCCGAGGGGACGTGGGTTCGAATCCCACCGCTATCAAATGTTTATCATCTTGTTCAACTCTTACAATGTCCACTTCAGATGTGTTTTCGAAACAGAAATAGATGTGTGCAGATAGTTGCCAAGCTAATTCCACCCTCCAATGTTCACCAAACAACCAGTGTTTTCAGCCGAAGAGGCAAATAGCCTGTAATAGTTTTAATTGCCAGTCGATCACTTTCAGGCCAGCCCAAATTGGCTTTTCTCCACTAATTGCATTCACGGGCAGGATGTAAATATCTTGCGACTTGCAACGTGTCGTTGAATTCTGAAGGCATGCAGAAGAAAAGAGATACAATGTCACTGAATTTACCAGAAAAAAGTAAAATCTAAATATGGTTTTGAGTTTTTATTTTAAAAATCCCAAACAGAATAAACAAATTGAATGTCGCAATATGTCTCTCTAAAGTATTGGAAAAAAAACATGAATAAAATATCTGATGTCTATCTAAGGTTGCATATCCAATATAATTCTAACCAGCTTTCAAACTTGTCCCATAACTCGCTATTTCTGAATTATTTGTTAGATTGATTGAAATTGAGTTTTCAAGCCACGTTTACTTCACATAAAAATTCTTGTGGGTGAACACAAAGTCTGTTGAACAAACAGTAGCACAAAACAGAGAGCACAGTGTCTAAAAGTGTGGCGAAAAATAGTGTAATTCTCCAAACAAAAATGCGTATTCTATCTAATAATTGTGAATATCTACTCTGTGTGTTCAAATGTTCAGCGGTGTTCGTTGGTGGTCTATATTATGGTCGCAGCGACCGTGGTTTGAATCGAAGACATGGAAATCACCAGCCGTTTGCTGCTTGTTGTTTACTAGAAGTGTTTTAGCGGAATCAAGTCCTATATTTTCCAGAATATAAAATAATTAGAGGTGATCTTATAGTCACCTATAAGATTGATCAGGGGCAAGACACAGTGTATCGTGGGAGACGGTTTCCATTGGTTAGAGAAACTCTAACCAGTGAGATACAGACTGAAGATGAGGTGCAAAGCCATTTCGCACTGAGTTGAGAAACAAATTGTCCAGAAAACGATACTGGAGGCAAACAATTCATGAAATTCTCTCATACCACTACAAACAATAATAACTACATCCCTCAGTCTACGACAGTGTGTGGAAATCCTCTGTCAACAGTATTCTGTCGCGTTTACCCTCGTCCAACACATGCTTAAGTTGCTTCACTTAATATTCTGAGAAACGTGTTTAGAACTTCCAAAAATGCAATAAGATGTTATTTAAAATTTCGATCAATAATTAAATTTATATAGCGCCTTTCTTGTCGGGAGGACGAACGAAGGCACTGATCGGTCAAGTAGCAAATAAAGCAGGGGGCGGGGTCGAGATATCGGGAAGGAGAGTAGGAAAATTTACTGTCTATTTCTAGGCAAAACGCGGCAGTCCAATTGAGCAAATACCAAGGGTAGAGCAATTATTAAACTAAAATTTGGCTGAGAATACAGTCAGCGATTCACAGGTTGGCATGATTTAATTGGAATAAATTTTGTATTAAATACTAAATGTTGTTCAAGACATTTATGGACCCGACTTGAGTAGATTGTTTGCTGACTGTCCGTTCAAAAGTGAAAACAATATAATATTGCACACAATTCCTAGAACTCGTACTTGAGTTTGACATTTCCGAGGCTAACGTGGCCCAATTGATAAGGCATGAAGTTAACAAGAATAATGAAGTTTAGAGACCTGCCGTGGTCACTAGCTTGTTGAACATGTTCCTTCGTTACCAACCAAAAGCTTTGTGTCCATTCCAGCAATCGTATTCCTGATTTTGTCTCGCCATCTCAGTCACTTGGTCTCTCAGTGGACGTTGAAAGTGTGATTCTCGACGGTTTCTGGAACCACTGCTGTGACAAATTGATTGTCCCTTTTCAGCCATGTTAACTTCACAGTGTAGTCTGGGAGGTGCTTTTTTTTGGCTGATGTTAAAAAGCCTCACAAGAAACCTCAGATTAAGCGGCTGTTCCCGAGTAAATCTAGCATCCGTCATCAGGCCCGCAACTGGTGAACATTAGATTGTCAGCATATCGCAACGTAGCTGTCAGGTGACGCCGGCGAATGGTGTCCATCAAAGGCTGATGAGCGAACTCTGTGACCTGGGAGGACAGCACTGAGATAGTCCCAGTAACTGACACACTTCAAAATGTGCACAGGTTCCACAGTCATATATATTGTGTCAGAATCACGGTCTCTCGTTGGTCACTGCGATGTGTTCACTAACAAACGTAAAAAAGCAGATTTGATTATTTGGTACCTTACTGGTTCAGAGTCAAGTTTATTCAAACGTATTGTTAGAGTTACACATAGACGTACACTGGTTATGCAGCTAGAGAGATGTGCAGAGTTATAGTAGACATACAGAGTTATATCAGACAGTTATGCACACAAAATATACAGATTTATACTTCCAGTTCCTCTCGGATGGGTGTTCGCTATGCTTTGAGTATTGCAATCTTGTTGGTTGCTGCGTTCAATCACCTGCCCGCCTGGTAGCTATACTGTCAGTTCCTCTCGAGCTGGGTGATCGCTATATTTAAATTAGTGCAATCTATTTGGTGTCTGCGCTCAATCCCCTGCCCGCTTGCTAGCTATAATGCCATTTCATCTCGGATGGGTGTTCGCTATGCTTCGAGTCTTGCAATTTTTTGGTTGCTGCTTTCAATCACCTGCCCGCTTGGTAGCAAACTGCAATTTCCTCTTGACCCGGGTGATGTTTAGATGTCTGTATTCTTTTCGTTTTCAGCGCTCAATCCCGCACCTGTCTGGTAGCTGCTCTGGAGTCGACTAACTTATTACATTTGGCTGCTCCCTTACATACACAAGCTTAACTAACCAGATTGGTGACATGTTTGCAAGCCGCATGATAGGCGCACCATTTCAATCCCTCATTTGCGCATCCTCCTTGCTCACTCATTGTTCAACTGCTTATGTGGATCTCCTTATCTCGATCGCAAGCTCTGGTATCAATCCCTTGGTACGAATTTTCCCGTATTGACTTATCTGCTGTATTCGCATATTCTAATAATTGGATGTCGAGTACGGTTTGAATGAAAATAAAACAGACCAGACTTGATTTGCTGCCGGAAAACCCGAGCATTTGAATAAAGCCTTGTAGATTACTTTGAAGACAAACTTAGATAAGTTTTCGCTATAGGTTAGTTAACTGCACACAAATGCTGAGTGACAGTGTAGCGGGAGCTTTACCGTGTTGTCAACAACCAGCCATTTGGTCGTCCTTCCTAAGTAATAAGCACTAAACACACAACATTTCTTGTTATTGTTCAGGGAGCTTTATACTGTATCTATTACTGATTTGGGAATCTGAACGGACAGTGAAGCTGGAGACGCTCTCTGATTTTCAAACAGACTTCGGGGTATTGCTAATGAAACAATTTAATAATTAACATAAAAGGAAATGACACCGCTCTCTTAATCTCCTCTCTGAATTGAGTCTGGGTAACTGCGTAAATGCACGTGTTTGTACAAGAGCTTAAAAGTTGCAGCATGTAGCCAGATTCTTGAAAAATGTACCAAGGATCATTGTATCCTGAGAATTCACTTGACTCTGAAATTCTCCAGTACAAGAAAAATAAAACAGCTGTCATCCATAACGCTATAAAATTGCCTGATATCGCAAAGAGTAAAAGGACGGCTTTCCTTCGGCTCTTCATCACTGGGTCACTGTCACTCTCACCTCTATTCCTGTCGCCATCACTGTGTCCCCGCAATCTACTGCGGGCTCGACGGGCCACCAGTATGTGCCTGACAGTCAGGGCGTTGAGCAGCAAAATTACAACAAATGGGAAAATCGGGATTAAAATAGAGTCGATGAGGTAAAACACTGTCCATAGGATAAACGTGCAATAGCTTGCTTTGGTAACACATACCCACGGTATAGTGTTAAGTATGAACTGTGGTTCAACGGAAAAAATACCAGGGAATATTTTCCCCAATGAAGAACACATTCAGACCCGCGATCACTGCAGCAGCTGTTTTTTCGGTGCAATATTTAGTTTTCATTTGTTGGCAGCAGATGGCGACATATTGATCAAAAGTGAAAGCCACAGTTAGCCATACAGAGATTGCCGCTGCTGCATAACAAAGTACATCTAGCAGCGCGCAAACAGGAGTGATGGACATGAATGAATATGGGAAGTAATAGTAAACGATGCGATAGAAAATCATTACCACCATCAGATCAATCACAGACATCGCCAGCAGATAGTTAGAGACATATTTGGAGAGACCGCACCACCCGCGTGACAGGATCATAATTGCCACCAGGTTAGCTGCAGAGAGAGAGAAACGACCCGTTATAATAATCAATTTCTACAGTTGATTTTGTGCTGATAAAGTATATATTTTGTACAGGACTATCTGATGAGTAATATTCGCTTCTCTCGCATTAAGTCACTATTTTGCGGAATCAAAGGGGGATTGAGAAATGTCTGGCTCGCTGCCCATCACCATGTGGCAAAGTCACACACAGTTACCGAGATAGACAGAGATCAACAGACAGAGGTAGGTACTAGCATGCAGAGAGGGAAAAGGAGCAACAAAAAAAGACAGGACGATGCAGAGAAAAATAGATTTAGTCAGAAAGGCACAAATACACTTTTGTTTATTAATCGGCAGAAAGATCTGTACCAGTTTAGAGAGAGAAAGTCACAGAGGGAATGGAAGATGCAGAAAAAGAACTACACAGAAAGTTATACTCAAACACACTGAGAGAGGCACAGAGATACAATGAGACAAATAAATAATTATTATATTGCATCATCAAAAAATTACATAATCTAAATGCCATTCGGTTCCCATGATCTATTTTCTCTTTCGAATGGCGCCCTACAATCTCTAATACCCAAGCAGGCAAACGGGAGATTTCTTCCTAAGGTTTTATTCTTCCTATCGCACTTAGTTAAGAACTCACGTCTTCACAATTTGTTTCAATGTCAGTGATCAGTATCCCGAAATAGGGCAACAGGGAATTCCAAGGATTACGCAAACCATCATTTGCTGATCGAAAGGTGAGATTGTTAAACTGAGTCAGGCTGCAAACTTTACTGCAAACTAACCTAAATAATGAATTGGATAAATCACTTTACCAGGAATTCCAACAGCAGCGAGAATCGGGTAGTACATGTCTGCAATTCTCGAAATTATCGGATAGGCCATTTTCACGGTGACAAAATGAATCCTCTTCTACAAAAGGCAGCTTACGCAAAAATGGTAGTTCTCAAGAGCATCAAACGGGGTCTTATTTAAATGAAAGTGGGGAACGCTCCTTTGAGCAATTGTACCGCACGATCGCGGAGAGTTTGTGCCGTGTGCAACAAAAAACATTATCTGCCTGAGTTTTGCAATTCATCGCAATGATGTAATTTGGGGACAGCTGGGTGTTCATTACATGATGAAACCCAGGCCCACAACACCACACACGCCACCGTGTGTCAGTGCAAGGTGTTGTTGTTAAAGTATGTATCAGTGCAAGGTGTTGTTGTTAAAGTATCTAATCCATCAGAGAGATGCACATGTGAGTGTGTGTCCCCCAACTACACACAGTATTCCCCAGCCTGGAGAGTGAGTGTACATTGTCTACACAGGGGCCACTCACCAGCATTGAACCCATTACCTACAGCATTGGTCACAGCTTGGGAGGGACAAAGGCCTTTGTGACCACAGTGTGTACAGGGCGCTGAGGTCACTGCTGTAGTTTAACCCGTTAAAAGGTGCTAACACTTTCCACAAATGATAATGCTGCCGTACAAGTCCAATATACTGCCTTACATTGTATACAACTCGCTGTGAAATGCTTACCAGTCGCAAAGTAGTAAAGTAATGTTGGATTAAATGTATTGCTCGGTATACTTGTGTGTCTGTTACTTTGTCCCGATGTGTGTGTATCTTTCCCTCTCTCACTCTGACATTTGTGACTCGGTAACTAGCGCTTTCTGTCCCTCTGTTTCTCTCTCCCTCACTCTTATTTTTTGTGACTGTGTATGTAGACACACGTTTATCCATCTGACCCTCTGTATCTGTCTCTGTGGGTGTGAATGCGTCTCTGTGTTTTTCTATCTCCCTCTGAGTGTGTGTCTCGCTCTCCAACATTGACTGTACCTAACTGTCTCTAACCCTGACTGTCTCTCTCACTATGAGTGTGTGCGAGTGTATGTGTGTCTGTATGTGTGTGTGAGAGGGGATGCGTGTCTAAGAAAATAACAACATAAGAATTAGGAGCAGAAGTAGGACATTCGACCCCTCGAGCCCGCCCTGCCATTTGATAAGATCGTGGCTGATCTTCTGACCTAACGCTGCTTACGTGCTCTACCGCCAACTCCACCAATCCCTCTATTTATATATATATATCTGTGAGATACATTGCGTTTGCTATGAAGCTGTTAATCTCAGTTTCTGGCTGTCTGTACAAGCGAATTCCACAATATCCCATGTCACAATTCACATTGTGCAGGGAGTTTCTGTAAGTTTCCTGGCCAACCGTCCTTCAGATAAAATTGATCATTTACTTTATGGATGAATCTCGATCTTTACTGTGCGCAATATGTCTCTTATATTTCGACACTACAGAAGCAGTATTCCACTGAGCAAACGGTAAAGCTGTGGAACATATTCCCTGAGGAGACTGTTTCAACAGTAAGTGTTGATTGAATAAAATGGTTCGGTTTGTTCTATGAATTATTGTAACATGGTATATGTTGTTCGAGGGCATATACGGTTGCAAAAAGTAGGAACATGCAATGTGAACTAAATGCCCATTTATTGATCTAGAGTTTGGTAACATCCTTACACTTCAACCAAAAATTCATCATAAAGAAATCGCTGTAGGTTATCTACTGTGAGCGTTGGTGTGGGCGTTTAGAAAAGACGGTATATAACCATAAGAAATATCACGATTATTAGTAGTATATCATTATTTCAAATAACACATTGAGAGTATTGGTAGAAATGGTAAGAATGAAAAGCTTCGGACTCCAGTATTGGCGCTGTAATTAATGCTGAAATTCAAACATCTAATGATGAATTGCTTACCAATCCATACAATCCCAATATGACTTTCAGCCATTTCACGCGTCTGCTTGTGAAGTGCGGTACCATTTGCAAAGTTTTCACTCTGGCTCATTGGGTGCACTCGAGCCTCGTATTAAGACATTTTTTAATATATGTCATTTACTGGGCAGGTTTTGCTTTGCCGGGGGAGCGGTTGTTTAGATGAGAGTTTAAACTGCGATTATTGTTCGACAAAAACTTCCACAAAAAAATCTCTATAATAGAGCACCTTTGACAATGGAAGGACTTCCCAAGACGCTAACCTGTCAGGTCCTGAACCGAGCATGCGAGAGACGCAGGATAATGGGGAGGGTCTTGGGAGAATTAAGAGTGTGTGAGACAGTTGGAGGGCAGTAGATGGAGAGGGTGTGAGCGAGGCGATGGTACTGTGGGATGGAGCTCCAGAGGTTGGGGGCAGAGATGCTGAAAGCCCGTCAGCCAATGCTAAGGCAGGTCGACTGGGGGACATAGTGAAGGCCTGAGACCGCTGAAAGGAGGGTGTGGGGAGGTTCACAGGGCGACAGCAGGTCGGAGAATTATTGGGGGGAAAGATCGAGAATGGAATTGAAGGCGAGGACGAGGATCTTACTTTCAATACTCTGCGGAATGGGGAGCCAATGGAATCGGGTGTGGGTGGGAGTGATTTGATCGCGGAGCATGGTGTGGGTGAGGATAGAGATGACTCACCAGAGTTCTGGATTATCCGGAATTTATGAAGGGAAGAACCACGAAGGCCGAAGAGGTGGGAGTTTCCATACTCAATGTGGATGTTAGCTTTTCGCATGGCAGGGTTCAAAATTATCAGTGAGTTTCTGATAATCAACAATAAATATCCCTCTGGTAAATTTAATCACTCACTGTGTGGCATTTCCTGATTTGCACAATCTAGATTGAGCCGTGTCTCTCTGCAGCGTTTTGCCCTTCCGATAAATCCAACTCTTCATAGTTCTAAGCTTTGCTAATGTGCTGAAGAAGCCATCCCTGTGGTATTATTCGGAGCTCATTCATAGAAAAAAGATTTGTGTCTGCACATATCGTAAAGGACGCAATGGTATCTTGAATTGCTATCTCAACAATAACAACTTCAACAACAACTTTGTTTTATATAACGCCCTCCACGCCGGACGGCGTCACAGAGCGTTTCACAGTAGCGGATTCCGGGACCGAGCAAGGTGCAGGGAGAGGAAGGTGACCAAAAGCTTGGTCGAAGAGAAATGTCTTCACCTGTGACCTGAAACTGCCCTCCAACAGAGAAAAAAATTGGTCAGTGTGGTCTTTTTGCCGTATTGGAGTGGAACGGAACAACAACAACAAAATTAGATTGATGGAGGACCGAGACAACGCAAGTCGCTGAACAGCCAGGTCACTCCACAAATTACGGAGACAATATGGCATCTCGGAATTCTCCACGACCCTCAAATTTCCTTCTCCCCAACACCAGCTAATATCTCACCCCTAAAGCTCCTGAAAACCTGGTCCATGCCTTTGACACCACTCGGCTGGAATACTCCAATACGCTCCTCGCCGGTCAATCCTTCGCCACACTACAAAAATTCCAGCTGATACAGAACTCTGCCGCCCGCATTCTCGTCAGAACCTGAAGTAGTTCCTCAACTATCCCCTCATTGCCGGACTTCATTGGTTCCCTACGATGACAGATCGACTTCAGAATCATCACTTTTGTGTTTAAAGCTCTCCACTCCTCTGTTCCCCCGATGTCTCTAACATTCTCTCTGCGCATAGCAGTGCTTATTGCCTTCTCTCTGCTGCATCTCATCTCTGGCTTGTTAAATGAATCCTCTGCTCCATCATCTGTAGCGACGCTTTCATCCAGTACGACCCGACGTTCTGCAACTCCGTCCCTCAAAAGCTTTATCTCAGCACCTCCTCTGATTTCTCTTGAGGACCTTTCTTTTTGACCGCGTCTATGATCACCATTCCCCCTACCCCTGTTTCGGCCCCGGGTACGCTATTTTGAATCGCTCTGAAACGCCGTCTGGCGTGGAGGATTTCAGAAAGCAGCAATCTTTCGCTTATTTGCTCGATGTTGTGGGTTCTTTGCGTTGTTTAAGGTCCAATGTTTAATGTTGTTTGAGGATAAAAGGGCCTCAGATGCGGCTCTTGTGTAGGTAGCCTTCGGGCTGACCAATGGGTATCTTCAAATGGACCGTGAAGAAGCTGATGGAACCAAGCATCACACAGTACTCCAAGAAGGAGTTCCAAGGAGTGCGCAGATACGGTGAAATACATCAACGATTGGGCTCGTGGCCAGATCATGAGCGACATGAAAGAGGCCAGAGACAGCTGAATAGGGGGGGAATGAATGACTCTTCATGCATCCATATGTGCGATTAGCATGCCTGCTCATGTTCGTCGAGCTACAAACCTATTGTTCTGCTGTTCACTCCAACAAACTATCTTCGAATTCCAGATTATCCAGAATGCCAAGAATTACCCGATGATTGTGTTCGTCAGAGACATCCCGCCACCACCATTCTTTATCCCAAGTTTCATAATTTTTCCATTTCAATTATAAGTGCAAGGATATCAAATTTGAGGGAGCCGCGAAGGAGTAAATAAATTGTGGTTTAAATGTTTGGCTTGGGATGTATTGCATTTTCTAAGGTGCTGTTGCACTGATGCCCTGGTTGCCTGTTCGGGTGAATGGAAAAATATCCCAATGACACAATCCAAATAGTGCAGGGAGATTCTTCGAGTGTCCTGGCCAACAGTTCCCGAGATACAACTGATCACTCACTTCATTGTTTGCATTTTGTTTCTTCCAATGGCTTTTCATCAAACCCCCGCACAGTTTCCCACGGCGTCCCTCAGGGCTCTGTCCTCGGTCCCCTTCTTTTCACCCTTTACACGCTCCCCCTGGGCGACGTCATCCGCAGACATGGGGTAAATTTCCACATGTATGCGGATGACACCCAGTTGTACATTTCTGCCTCATCCATCAACCCCCAGACGATCGATGTTCTGACAGCATGTCTGTCCGACATCGAATCATGGACGAGGGACAACTTTTTGCAATTGAACGTGAGTAAGACCGAGGCCCTCCTGATTGGCTCAAGCCAGCGCCTCCGCACATTGGGCGCTGCCAGCCTCAACATCCAAGGCTGCACTCTCCACCTCACAAAGCCAGTCAGGAACCTCGGCATCATGTTCGATGAAAAACTTTCCTTCCTCCCCCACATCCGCGCCTTGACCGGCACCGCCTATTTCCATCTGCGCAACATTGCCAGGCTAAGCAACTATCTTACCCCCCGCCCTGCCGAAACACTTGTGCATGCGTACATCACCTGACAGCTGGATTACGGAAATTCTCTCCTAGTCTGCCTCCCCAGTTCCTCCATTCACAGGCTGCAGACCATCCAAAACACTGCAGCCCGTGTACTATCCCGCACCCGCCTCCGTGACCACATAACCCCCACCCTCGCCCATCTCCACTGGCTCCCCATCCTCCAGAGGATAGAATTTAAGATCCTCGTCCTCACCTACAAGGCCTTACATGGCCTTGCCCCATCCTACCTAGCCGATCTACTATCCCCCTATACGCCCACCCGCACCATCCTTTCAACAGGACTTGGCCTGCTCCAAGCCCCCCGCCCGAACCGCCCAACCATTGGAGGCCGGGCCTTCAGTTTCTCCGCTCCCACCTTATGGAATGCCATCCCTCAATCCCTCCGTTTCGCCTCTTCTCTTTCCTCTTTCAAGGCCGATTTGAAGACTTTCCTCTTCGATCGTGTCTTTTGTTCCACCCCGAACTCTTTTACCTCCCCTTCGTGTTTATATATAATAAAAGTAATATATTATAATATTCTTTGCATTTGATATCGCGCTTTGCTTATATTATCAGCGCCTCAAAGCGCTTCGCTGAATATACTCTAAAGTTAATTGCCTATCGATGTGGGCGAAACGCGGAAGGCAACTGCGCACAGCAGTGTCTCACAAACAGTCATCGTTAAAGATGACCAATTTTATTATTACGTGTTTTTTTGGAGGAATTATTACGATTTAGCAACTATTTGAACAACATATTCACATTACAAACGTTCTGTACATAGCGATTATCGGAAAGAATAATTTCTGCAGCTTCACTCGGTACTCTAAATCACAACATGGAAGTGTTTCCACACGTATAGAATTAAAGCATAACTTGCACAATAAACTTGCTGCCTTTGAGGAGACGAGAATTACCGAGTGGAACTTTGTCCTTTCTCATAATGGGTCAGAATAGAACAACGCCTTGGCAACAGTTGGCAGAGAATCATGCACGTTTGCAGCACTCAAATGGGACATCTGGCCCATTGGAACTGCAAAGGAATTATTTGGAAGTGCTCTTCCAGTCGCACAACCAAACCTGCTCTGTCTTCAGAGACTTGTAATTGTTTCTCTTCTAAAATATGTGTTAAATAATCAGAGGAAAGTTGTTCTTGAATTCTGTGTAAAGCACATGAATGATCTCTTCAGAAATTGATCCGCGATTCCACTAACAGTCGTAGTCCTCCATAACTCTGGGTAATAATAGAAACAATGCTTGCATTGGATGTAGCGCCTTTCTATCATCTAGACGTCTCAAAGCGCTTCACAGAATATACCGCAAATTGAATTGGCTGTATATATGTGGGTGAAACGCGGCAGCCAATTGCGCACAGCAGTGTCCGCGACAAACAAACTTGGATTGAAATCACCAAATTTTAAATATACACAAGGGTGATTATTAGACGTGTGGAGCAAGGAAACTTGCGCATGGTTTCTCACTTCCTGGAATGGAACCCAGGAATCTCGGTTTGTAAGTGAGTCGTCTAAACTCTGAGTCACAGGACTCCACAATAGAACACAGTTGGCAAATTAACGGATTTATTAAAACAATAAGACTAGTCAGACAGGAAGTGTGCAGACAGAATACTAAACAGAATAATTAACTTGCCTCAAGTGGTAGTGACAATTTAAGTCAGGGTCGAGTTGTCAGTTTGCTGTATGAATTTACACAAACCCTAAAAAAGTGATGGCAACCCCGCAACACCCACATCTGGAAAAGAGGCGGTTTAACATAAGCGGGTAAGCAGATGCATTTGGAATAAGGAAATTTGCTCAACATTTTACAGTGCTGGAAATCAAAATCAGGTCTCCAGTCTGCGAGCTGTGTGCTATATACACTGAGCTCTGTTACAGAAGATGTTGCTGAGCTTTCGGAATTCCACGATAAAATACGTATAGAAGGAGATGAAAGCGAGTTGTTTGAATCTGGAATGCATTGCCTGAAAAGGTGGTGATTAGGCCGATTAGATAACAACTTTTCATAGAATCATAGAATCATAGAACCATAGAATTTTACGGCACAAAAGGAGGCCATTCGGCCCATCTAGTCTGTGCCGGCTCTTTGAAAAGAGCGATTCAATCCCACTGCCCTGCCCGCTACCCATAGCCTAATAGATCCGTTCTCCCTAAATAAAGATCTAATTCCCTTTTAAAAGTTGTTATCGAATCAGCCTCCACCACCTTTTCAGGCAATGCATTCCAGATTCGAACAACTCGCTGAGTGAAAAAAATTCTCCTCAGCTCCCCTCTACTGCGCCTTGAAACTATTTTAAATCTGTGACCACGAGTCACAGATTCACCCACGAGTGGAAATAGTTTTTCTCTATTTGCCCTGTCGAAACCCCTCATGATCTTATAAACCTCTATTAGGTCTCCCCTCAATCTTCTCTGCTCCAGAGAGAATAACCCTAGCCTATCTAGCCTCTTCTCATAGCTGAAGTCCCTCAATCCTGGCACCATCCTAGTAAATCTTCGTTGTACCCTTTCCAATGCCTTCACTTCCTTTCTGTAGTGTGGTGACCAGAATTGAACACAGTATTCCAGCTGAGGCCTCACCAAAGTCCTATAGAGGTTAGTCAGCACTTCCTGACTTTTGTACTCTATACCCCTATTTATAAAGCCTAGTATCCCACATGCCTTCTTAACAGCCTTGTCTACCTGTCCTGCCACCTTCAACGAGTCACTAACACAAATCCCCAGGTCTCTCTGTTCCTTTACACCATTTAAAATTGTACTATCTAGCCTATATTGCCTCCCTTCATTTCTTCTCCCAAAATGCATCACCTCACACTTCTCTGCATTAAACTTCATCTGCCATGTGTCTGCCCACTTTACCAATTTGTCTATATCCTCTTGCAGATGGCTACTATCCTCCTCACTGTTTGCTATTCTCCCTAACTTAGTGTCATCTGCAAACTTGGAAACTGTACTCCGTACACCCAAGTCCAGATCATTGATGTAGATTACAAACAGCAATGGTCCCAAAACCGATCCCTGTGGCACACCACTGCTCACTTCCCTCCAATCTGAAAAACAGCCGCTCACTACAACTCTCTGCTTTCTGTCTCGCAGCCAGTTGTGGATCCACGCTGCCACTGTCCCTTTTACGCCATGGGCCTTTAATTTCATAATAAGTCTCTCTTGTGGCACTTTGTCAAATGCCTTTTGAAAGTCCATGTAAACTACATCAACTGCGCTACCATTATCCACCCATTCCGTTACCTCATCAAAAAATTATATCAGATTTGTAAGGCAAGATTTGCCTTTAACAAATCCATGTTGACTGTCCTTTATTAGCCTATATCTTTCTAAGTGAAGATCTACCTTGTCCCTGATTATGGACTCTAGAAGTTTGCTCACTACCGACGTTAGACTGACTGGTCTGTAGTTACCAGGCTTGTCCTTCTGCCCCTTTTTATATAAGGGAGTAACATTAGCTATCTTCCAGTCCTCTGGCACGACCCCTGTGTCCAAGGAAGATTGAAAGATCGTGGCCAGAGTCCCTGCTATTTGCTCCCGTGCCTCACTTAGTAACCTAGGGTGTATCCCATCCGGACCAGGTG
Organism: Hydrolagus colliei; assembly: GCA_035084275.1. Classification (NCBI taxonomy): domain Eukaryota; kingdom Metazoa; phylum Chordata; class Chondrichthyes; order Chimaeriformes; family Chimaeridae; genus Hydrolagus; species Hydrolagus colliei. Next base: position 82,308 of record JAYJKW010000147.1, on the reverse strand, counting down.
ACTTATCCACCTTGAGCGACGTCAACCTTTTTAGCACTTCCTCTCTGGTTATAATTATTCTATTCATTTCTCCTACCCTCTCCTCTAATACCATGGCATTGGCTGTATCATTTTCTTTTGTGAAGACAGAGGCGAAGTACTCATTCAGTACATCAGCCATGCCTTCTGCCTCCACAATGAGATTTCCTCCTAGGTCCCTAATTGGCCCCACCCTCTCCTTGACCAACCTTTTACTCTTAATATGTTGGTAAAAAACCTTAGGGTTCCCCTTAATCTTACTCGCTAATTGTTTTTCATGCAGTCTCTTTGCCCCTCTAACTTCCATTTTTAGTTCTATCCTACACTTCCTATATTCTGCTTTGTTCCCTTCTAAAGTTTGAGCCTGACACTTATCATAAGCCTCTTGTTTTTGTTTTATTTTGGCCCCGATTTCCTTAGTCATCCAGGGAGGTTTGGATGCCTTACATTTCACCTTTGTGGGGATGCTTTTGACCTGTGCCTGAACTATCTCCTCTTTGAACGCTGCCCACTGCTCGTTAGTTGTCTTACCTGCCAATTGTTGTTTCCAATCCACCTTGGCTAGGTCCCACCTCAACTCATTGAAGTTAGCCCTTTTCCAGTTGAGTGTCCTCACCTGTGATCGTTCCTCATCCCTTTCCATAATTATTCTGAATCTAACGATATTGTGGTCACTATTCCCTAGATGCTCACCCACAGAAACCTGTTGAAATTGGCCTACCTCATTTCCCAAAACTAGATCCAGCAATGCTTCTTTCCTCGTTGGACTGGAAACATACTGATCAAGAAAGTTGTCCTGCACACACTTCAGGAATTCTTCTCCCTCCTTGCCCTTTACTCTACTATTCTGCCAGTCTATGTTGGGATAGTTGAAGTCACCCATTATCACTACTCTATTAGTTCTGCATTTCTCCGTGATACGCTTGCAGATCTGCTTGTCTATCTGCTCCCCACTATTTGGTGGTCTATAGTATACCCCTAACAGTGTAACTGCACCTTTTTTATTCCTCATTTCTAACCAGATAGATTCGGTTTTTAGTCCTTCTTCCACCTCGTTCCTTTCTAAGGCAGTCACTGAGTCCTTAACTAAAATTGCCACCCCGCCCCCTTTTCTCCCCTCTCTATCCCTCCTGAATACATTATAACCAGGAATGTTCAACTCCCATTCCTGCCCATGCTGGAGCCAAGTCTCTGTTACTGCTATAACATCATATCGCCTCGCAGCAACCTGAGCCTGCAGCTCACCAATTTTATTTCTCAAACTTCATGCATTTACATACATGCACTCTCAGGCACAAATTACTTCCTCTGCATTTTTCTCCCGTCTTACCTTTACCCCTGTCCTCTTTATTACCCCTCCCGTATTTGAACTACTGATCAGTTTCCCACCCTCACCCCCCGGGATTAGTTTAAAGCCCCCCCCCCCCCCCCCCACAAAACTCAACAACCTCCCTGCAAGGAGATTGGTTCCAGCCCTGTTCAGGTGTAACCCATCCATTTTGTACAGTTTCCACCTACCCCAGAATTGGTCCAAATGGTCTAGGAACCAGAAACCCTCCTTCCTACACCACTTCTCCAGCCATGCATTGATGTGCCTTATTCTAGCATTCTGAAACTGGATTGCTCGAGGCACTGGAAGCAACCCAGAGATCACCACTCTCGAAGTTCCACTTTTTAGTTTACTCCCTAGTCTCTGACACTCTCCCTGGAGCATCTCAGGTCTTTTCCTCTCAACTTCATGGGTCCCAACATGGACCACCACAAGTGGATTTTCCCCTTCCCCTAGCAGAATTTAATGGACCCGCTCAGTCAAGTCTTCAACCCTGGCACCTGGTAGGCAACACACCTTCCGAGATTCGCGTTTCCGTTCACAAAAACGCCTATCTATATCTCGGACAGTTGTATCTCCTATTAAAATGGTCTTGATGGAGTTGGTTTGTCCAACTTTTAAAAGAGATGTAGACAAATATTTTGAGGAGGGCGGGATTGCGAGGTTATGGGAACAGATCTGGGAAATGTGATTGAGTTGCTCTTGTTAAAGAGTCGGTACAGACTCGATGGGCCAAATGGCCTCCTTTTGTAACGTAAGATTGTTTGATTCTACCAGGCTACGTTCCTTAGATCTTTTCTGATTATCACAGATAGCCTCTATCAGACAATCCACTTCCTCAACAAGGTCAGCATTCGCATAATATATTGATTAACTTGAGGAAGAATAACAACAGCGGTAGCAGGGCTCTTGTTGGTATCCCATTGAAAATCTCACCAAACAATTTGAGAAGAGAAGCGAATTTCTGCCTGTATCCTTGCCAGTAGTTCTTTGTTAATTTATCGGTGTATCCAATGCTGTTTACCGGCTGTCACTGTGGAATCTGAGATTACAAAATGTAGTCTCCACAAAGGCCTGGAAACTTGAGGAAGCTTTAGAGGCCGGTCGAGAATAAGAAAAGGCCCTATGTTAATTTCAGTTAATCAAACACACTGAAAATTTTTGTTTTCAATATTTAGTAAATAGGTCACTCATAGACAATTTTCCACATATATGTGTGACTTCAGGATATCAGTAGTGACCTCAAGTTGGAAACGTGATGGAATGGAAAATACATTGAGAATCGTTGTTTGAATCGAATACATTCTTGCCGTGATATCATATTCTGCCAATGATTGCAGTGTGGTTACAATACAATAATCCTGTGTGTGCATCAAAAGTCACTTGATGAAGAAACATACTGGGGATAAGGCATTCAGGTTCATGAAATTGAAAATTAAAACATAAAATCATTACATTCATATAATGGCATTTTATTTACATGTTTATCAGTCGTGCAATCCTCGAAACGTAGAGCAGAATTCAGTGGCATCAAAAATAGACCCTCCTGCTTTTAAAATGAGAAGTCTGCTGAATGTGATCAAAAGCTTTATTTGGATCAACACGGCAAAAGCTTCACTGACAACATATTTGGAAGAATAGTTTGAAATACTGTTAGACATTTAGGGGTTACTTATCCGTAGATCACCGTCAGCTTTACCAATCAGGAAGATTTCAATGTTACAATGATTTTAAGAAATGTTCACTGTTTATTGTCGCCAATATCATCAGTTATATTTGCAGATGTATGTTAGTTATTTGGCTCTTTGGTCTTGGGTTTATAATTACACTGACATTAACCTTATATTGACGGTACTGTATCTGTGATTTCTGCATTCACTCAGAGGCACTAGATATATATCAGATAGATTGGTACTGTTTGCATTGTTCAATGTATGACACATACGGTTTGAATGAAACTAAAATAAAACAGACTTGATTTGCTTTCAGAATGCCCGAGCATTTGAACAAAGACATGTAGACTGGACGGAAGACAAATTCGTCCAATTTTCCTCTCCACGATAGTTAACTACACACATTCTCAGATTGACAGTGTAGCGAGAGCTTTACCTTGTGTGTCAAAAACCAGCCATTTGGACGTCCTTCCTAAGTAATAGGAGCTAAAAACACAATATTTCTTGTTACTGTTCAGGGAGCTTTATTCTATATCTATTCCTGACCTGGTAATAAAAGAACATACGAAAATAAGAAGCAGGAGTAGGCCATTCGGTCCCACGAGCCTGCTTCTCCATTCAATCATATCATGGCTGATCTTCTCGCCTATCTCTGAATACCTGCCCTATCCCCATATCCCCTAATCCCTCTATTTTTCAAAAATCTATCAGTCACAGCCTTGAAAATGTTCAAGGACTGAGCATCTACGGCCATCTGGGCTAGTGAACTCCATAAATTCACTACACTCTGAGTGAAGAAATGTTTGCTCTGTTCTAAAAGGCTTTCCCTTAATTTTAAGACCGTGACCCTGGTTATAGATTCTCCTACCAGGGGAAACAGTCCCTCAGTATCTACTTTACCTAGCCATTTAAAAATCTTATATGTTTCAATAACTACCCCACTAATTATTCTGTATTCCAGCGAACACAGCCCGAGATTATTCAACCTATCCTCATAGGTCAGTCCCCTCAGCCCAGGAACTAACCTAGTGAATCTACGCTGCACCCTCTGTAAGGCAAGTATATTCTTTTTTAAATAAGGAGCCAAAAACTTCACACAATACTCTAGGTGCGGTCTCACCAGTGCACTACACAGATGCAGGAAGACTTCCCAACTCCTATACACTAAACCTTTTGAAATTAACGCTTGCATGCCGTTCGCCTTCTTACTTGCTTGCTGCACCTGCAAACTAACATTTTGGGAATGGTGTACAAGGACACCCAAACTTTGAAAACTAACACTATCTAACTTCTCCCACTCTAGAAAATAATATTTTATTTTATTCTTTCTACCTAGGTGAATAAGTTCACACTTGCCAAGATTGAAACCAATCTGCCACCAACTTGCCTGCTCCGCTAGCCTATCTATATCTTGTTGCAATCTTTTTGCATCTTCCTCAGTGCTCACTCTGCTGCCTAGTTTAGTGTCATGCGCGAATTTAGACATATTACATTCAATGTTCTCGTCCAGAACATTGACGAGGCCCAAGCAGTGATCCTTGTGGCACTGCACTAGTTACATCCTTCCAATTCGAGAATGATCCGTTTATCGCTACTCTCTGATTTCTACCCGATAGCCACTCTATCAATGTTAATATTTTCCCATTAATCTCGTGAGCCGTAATCTTGAGTAGCAGGCTTTTATGTGGCACCTTGTCAAATGCATGTCTAAAATCCAAGTATACCATAATTACTGGTTTCCCCTTATCCAACCTGCTGGATACATCCTCCAAAAATTCTAAAAGTTTAACGGAAGGTTATTGAATTTCACGCATTACAAATGTTTGAAAGTGGTACGTTGAGAAAGCTGTTCTATAAGCATATCGGATGCTTGTTTTATAAAGAGTGGATTAGAGTATAAAATCAAGGATGTAAAGTTGAACGTTTAAACAACAACAACATTAGATTAATAGAGCTCATTTCCATCGCAGGATGTGCCAATGCGTTAACATGCATATGGCTAGTCCTCAGCTAGATAATTGTGTACAATTCTGGGCACCACTTTATAGGAAGGTTAGCAAGGCCTTTGCAGTGTGTGGGTTACATTTCGCATATTTATACCAAGAAGGAGGGACTATAATTACGTGGATAGACTCGGGAACTTGGTAATGTTCTCCATACAGCAATGAATGTTAAGGGTACATTTAATAGAGGAGTTCAAAAGTACGTGGGATATTGATAAATAATTTTGTTTCCCACTGGCAGGTGGGTCGGTAGCACTAGATATAAATAACTGCCAAAAAGGATATACGAAGATCTATTTTTAGACAAAGAGATATTGCAGCCTGGAATACTCTGCCTGAAAAGGTGGTGGAAACGGATTCCAAAACTATTTTCGAAAGGAAAATTGTACAGGCACTCGAAAAGGAATACAACTCAGGAAATAGTCGGGAGTGGGAGTGACTGGATAGCTGTTCCAAAGGTGGGAACGCTAGTCCAAGTGTGTTCCTTTTGTGCTGCATTATTCGATGATTCTGTGATTAAGTGTACAAATCTTCCTTGTTTGTTCATTGATCTTGCACTAATGCTAATGATGATGCAAGCGGTAGCTTCACACTAACTATAAATACAAGGTTGATCTGTGAGAACTCAGCATCCTTGAAAACTCTGTTTTTGACAACAATCCATCCGAGTAAAACAGGGCATGATACGTCCAGTATTGTACACTATTGCTGCTATTCATTATCCAGTCCTTGCAGCGATTGGAATTCCGGGTAAGTTTATTTTCCATTCATTATCAATGTAGTTTCTGGGATCCAATATTATGAAAATTAAACGTAATATTAATAACAATCGGTGTGCTTGATGTAAATCTATAGCATTTCATCATTCACACCTTTATCCCCTTGTCACATTTCCATGACTGTTTGTGGGACATTGCTGTGCGCAATTTGGCTGCCATGTTTAGCCCACAAGTATACAGTCGGCTTTCCTGCTCTTCTTCCCCCTTGCCCCGACCACTCTCCTTGCCATCTTTCCCCCCTTTTCCCCTTAAAACCACTTCTAGTCTGTTTGTGGGACACTGATGCGCTCAACTTGGCTGCCGCGTTTCTCCCACATATCAATATACAGTCAGTTTTCTAACTAATCTTCATCCTGCCCAACCCCCTTCCCCCCTGAAGGACAACGCGCTGGACGGTTGAGCAGTTAATCTGTCACAGGTGACTAATGTCTCTTTGATTCACAGGTAATATGTTGGCTATTGTGGTTGTGGCCAGAGGAGGGTGTGGACTCTCGAAATGCATCACACGTTACCTAGTGGCGATGACATCAGCAGATCTCCTGTTTGTGCTCACGGATGTGCTGTTAAACAAAATTATCAGCCTTTATTTCCCATCGAGTTACTTATCCTACACTCCAGTGTGCAGTGGTAGGGTTGTGGTGTTGACTGCAGCATCCCATGGATCAATTTGGTTCACTGCAGCATTCACCTTCGATCGCTTAAAAGCCATTTGCTGCCAAAAGCTGAAAGCAAAATATTACAACAAGAGGACGGCCACGGAGGTTATTGTAACGTTGTCTGTTTTTAGCTGTTCATTCAGTCTTCCCTGTTACTTCATGTTTGATCCGTACATCATAGTAAACCATATCCCGTGGTACTGCGTCTTTACACCAGCCTTTTACACTTTGCTCATTTGGAGAGCATATGAAATATTTACACGTCCTTTTGTCCCTGTGTTTATTTTTGTTATAATTTGCCTATTCAACACCCTGAATATCAGGCACATCTTGGCGGCCAGTGCTGTTCGCAGGAGGCTTCGGTGTCAGGGAAAATTAGAAAAATCAATCGATGTGGAATTGGAAAAACGAAGAAAATCCGTCATTTTATTGTTCGCCATATCGGGCAGTTTTGTACTGTTCTGGATTATGTATGTTATATATTCCTTGGTGTGGCGTCTTTCCAACTACACATACGCAGAATCCTTTGCGATAAGCACTCGAACTATTGTCCAAGAAACCGCAATCATGTTTCAGAGGTTGAGTTACTGTACCAATGCGTGTGTTTATAAGTTGACGCAGAGCAAGTTCAGAGAGGAGCTAAGAAAGATGATTCAGTATCTATTTTTATCATGTACTAAGTGTTTTACATACCATCAATAAATTGTATAAACAATAACTTTCCTATTCTGTATTCACCTGAACAGCCTACCTGCCTGCCCGCCTGTCCGCCTGCCTGCTGCCTGCTATGCTGCCTGCCTGCCTGCCTACTCACCCACTCACGCAAGTACTCACCCACCTATTCACCCACCTACTCACACACCTACTCACCCACCAGCTCACCCACCTCCTCACCCACATACCTATAACTACCTACCTAGCTAGCTACCTACCTACCTAACTAGCTACCTACCTAGCTACCTAGCTACCTAGCTCTCTAGCTACCTAGCTACCTAGCTACCTAACTACCGCCATACCTAGCTACCTACCCACCTACCTAGCTACCTACCTACCCACCTAGCTACCTTCCTACTACCTACCTACCTAGCACGTTACAACTACTAAATATTGCTCCCACCTCTCCCTATACTCGCTGTTTTTGCTCTTCCAGTCTAGTTTCCATCCAATTTACAGCATTGAGAAAGCGCTTGGCAAATTGTCCTTTGCCCCCTGATCCTTCTGACCTCTCACTGCCCGCAGCTCTATAGACTATACCATTCTATTAAATCCGCTTTTCTCCAGCTTTTCATTCCGTGTCTCCACTCTGTGGAGTTCTGTAAGCTCATAGTTAGCGCACTCTCCTCGAAATAGAGAGAACATGATTTCGATTCCTAGGAAAAGTGAAACGTTAGGCATGTTTCCTCACTTTGAAGCATTTCAGGTCACTGAAGTTTCCACAGTGTCCTGGTTATCACGCTCGGCTCACAAGCAAAGTATCCCAAGTTCATAACCTGGCAGAAATCATTTATTTAACTTTTATTTTACAAAATCTGTTTTTAATATTGTCTAACATCAACATCAAAATTACACCTCTTTTGCGCCTTTCATATACACACTAGTTCCAAATTATGCGGTTGGACCAAGAAGAAAACCAAGTCTCCATGAAGATAATTTATATTTAGTAGACGTAGAAAGAGGTGCAAATATTTTAGTCAACACATAAATCATAAAACATTGTTCATCTTGCTACGCTGAATTCTGTTCTTGCTGCAGTTTTGAATCACATGATGTGACATGAAAATATGAAGTCGGTTCACTTTTGTCTCAAGTTCTTAAATCATTGGCTAATATAATACAAGAAACTGAAGGAGATAACATGATGAAGGTAATTATTGCGCTCAATCTATTCACCTTGAGTGATTAAGTATCACTGTAGAGTGTGGCAATCACTGTCATATATGGACAATTTTGTTTTTCGCAATACATATCAACAAATGCTATTCTCACACGGCAGTACAGCGTGTAAAGGATAGACCCGAAACTCCAAGGAATTTGAGAGAGGTGTTGAGGCAAGGAGACGCAGACGATGATATTTACATTGAATTTTGAAGACAGAGAGAGTGGATGAGTTGGAGCTACCAAAGTAGATTTCCAGAGGCCGATGCCTTGTGATTGAATGTCAAACCATCATTGATATTGAAAGTACGGCAGACAATGAGATGTATTTGGTGTATTAACCAAAGTTACTATGATCCAGTGTAGTAATTGTTCTTATAATTTACTCCCAAGATTGTTGACGTGTTAGAAGAATCCCTTTCTGAAGTTCACATGTGGAGTCAGTACGTCATTGTATCCTGGAAGATGATCTCTCAACAAGTGACTCGGATCGCTGATAGCTGGGGTTGTAACTGCAGCACTTCCCATTTAAGGGGGTTAATCAGCTCTCACGTAGAAGAAGGATAGACTTGATTAAAGACGTTTCTCCAGTGATTTATCGCGTGGTTCAGTCAGAACTTCGCTTAATGAACAATAATAATAATAATCCTTCCGTTTGAAAAAATGCTGTTCTCATCTTCTAGACATCTAAAAGAGCTTCACAGAATATACGGTAAAGTGAAGTGACTGTATATGTGTGGGCGAAAATGCAGCAGCTTATTGCGCACAGAAGTGTCTCACAAACAGTCGTGGACTGAAATGACCAGTTTATTGTGGGTTATTTTTTGACGGATTATTATTAAATCATTAAATAAGATGAACTGATAGGGTGGTTGTCTCAGGTTATTCGGCCTCATCGTGGAGGAGTGTGGCGTAACATCTCGCAGCTAAATCAATTGTGGCTACTCCATCAATTACTGTGTGGGGGACACTGTTTTGCTAAATTGCATGCCACGTTTCGCCAACAAAGTATACAGTCCATTCACTTTACAGTTTATTCTGTGACAACAGCAACAACAATTAATTGTGTGACCAATGGACAGACGAAGAGGAGGGTTTTGAGGCAAGTCTTGATGGAAACGAGTGAAGGGACAAGATGGATGTACAGCAGGATGAAATGCCAGACGATAGGGTCAGAGTGGCTAAATGACCGATGCAGATGGTCTGGGCGGTGGGTCAGCGGACACGGGACAGGCCAGAACCCGCTGAGTGGAGCTCGCTAGAAGGTTAGTAGGTCGCATTCAAAGGGTGGGGCCATAGAGGGATTTGAATGTAACCAACATGATCGTTATTTGCATCCTCTGGATGCTGGGGTTCCAATGGAGTCGGGCGAGGATGGGGGAGATGGAATCACGAAACTCGAAGCGGTAAAGGTCACTGGCCATAGAGTTTTGTATGACCTGCAGTCTACGGCATGAGGTATTGGGAATATCTGACTTGTCATTAATGTAGACAAGAATGAGAGTGTCAATAGCCTGACGGTTCAGCTATTGGCGGACTCGGGCAATGCTACCAAGGTAAGCGAAGACGGAGCGCGTCACTCCTTCCACTTAGGGGTTGGAAATACATTCTAAGATCGAACAATGTATCGAGATTCCTGACTGGCTTGGTGAAATGAAGTGTTCCAAGATGATTTGAAGTTTAAATAAAAAAGTTTAAATGTCTTTATATCAAATAACTTTTTTTCTTATTTCTATTCGTTGAACTCATGATGGTCTGAGCTTCCGATGTTTCCACAACAAGGTTGATAACTGACCAGTCGGAGGCATGGTTCCCAGAGAATACAGCGGGTTAGTGGCAGAATCCAGGCAGCGGAATAAACTCGGTCTATCGCAAATTTTGGCATGGAGCCCCGCTGGCTGGCATGTCATGTCCACTGACGCATCAATGCCCTGAGGAACATCCTGGCTCACAATAGGAGGACGCAAACCTACACAGCGCAGCAGCAAAATATATATTTTACAGTTTGCATTAGCGGTTGTCATGTATTACAATGCTTTGAGCTGCCTTTCTAAAATAAATGATTCGTGTAAATATTGTCAAAAAAATAGCTGTGGAACTAATGCTAGTGCATTGATTCATCTGTTTTACTTGAAACCACAGCGGAAGTCACACGACATTGCACTACAATTTGATTAAGTGAGTACACAGTGTAAATAAAACGCGAAGCTCCATATGCATCCTAGTTACTAAAATGGTTAGCGTCTCCTCCTGTCTCGTCTTAGTCCCTTTGTTTGTCATTAAATTAATGCACATTTTTATTGCTTTCTGTTGGAATAGTTACCACGGTATCTAAAATACGTTTAATGAAAGTGTAGTTTCTCTCCAAAACATACAGCCAATACACTCTATACTATTGTCTGTGAGGTGCTTTCAGAGGTCTGGCATATGTGGTGAGGCGCGATATCAAATATAAGGTGATTATCAGTGTTTCTGTAGAAACTAGAGGATAATGAAAACATACGTTATTTTTATTTCCTTTCATTATCACAAACAATGAATCCTTGGTATGCGAATTCAATTCAATCTGTTATGATAGATCCTTCGCTATTTAAATAGACAACACGCCATTTTTACAAGAAGAAGTAAGGAATAGAGTTATGAAAGCAAACAAATAGATAGTTATGCGTAAATACAGAAAACAAAATTAACAGTCAGGTTTAATCAGGTGTTCTCCCTTATTGCACAAACTCACCAAATTGCTAACTGGTGATGGAATTTAAGTAGACTTTATAGCTTTAGTTGCGTTTAAAGTGGCCTTGAAGGATGGTAGATCAATGGATGAAAAGAAAGCACGTGAGTACATTGAGACTGCTACAAGCTGAGGTGGAGAGGCTGCAGGTCATCCAAAACTCTGCAGCCCATGTACTATCCCGCACCCGCCTCCGCGACCACATAACCCCCACCCTCTCCCGTCTCCACTGGCTCCCAATCCTCCAGATGATCGAGTACAAGATCCTCGTCCTCAATTTCAAGGCATTACAAGGCCTTGTCCCGCCCTATTTAACAGATTTATTCTCCCCCTATAAGCCCACCCGGACCCTCCGTTCAGCAGGACTTGGCCTGCTCCAAGCCCCCCGCCCGAAACGCCCCACCATCGGAGGCCGGGCCTTCAGTTTCTCCGCTCCCACCCTGTGGAATTCCATCCGCCAATCCCACCGTCTTGTTTCTTCGCTTTCCTCCTTCAAGGCCGGTTTCAAGACTTTCCTCTTCGACCGTGCCTTTTGTTCCTCCCCGAATTTTTCGACCTCCCCGTGTTTCACCCCTTCCCGTACAATCCCATCCCAGCTCGAGTCACACGCCTCCTGTGCAGCGCCTTGGGACGTACTCCCGACGTGAAAGGCGCTTTATAAATTTAAGTTGTTGTTGTTGTTGTTGGATAAGATAACGGAAGGAGTTGAGTAACAACTCCCTAGAACCCTGGACGTTAGATTGTCTATTATTTGACAAACCTTCTGGACAAATTCAATTCGCTCTTCCGTAGACGGGGTGATCAAAACAGCATCAAACCTTTCGGAAAAAGGAACAAAAAAACCTTTTAGACGTATTCGACATTGCAAGGTTACCAAATTATGTGTATTTGTCAAGTTGTGATTCACAAGTATCTGTGGCGACTGATGACAGCTACCGTTGTTACGTTTTCCAAAGATGGTAAGAATACCACGTTAGTGTACATCACGCCACAGCTATTAGACTGCAACAGGAGTGAGCGTGTATTCTATGGTTTAAACATGAATATAGAATTAACCAGTAATCTGCGCGTGTTGTTTGTGCAATTTCATTACTATGTGTGGGAAGCAGCTCTGCGTGCTTGGATGTCAAAGGCATTATATGTCAATATTGTGATTCTTATTATATTCTTTAATAGTAATATTTAATTACAGTTTCAATCACTCGTATTGTCACTGGTCAATGAACCAGACTAAATATCCAGCCACTTTAGAAATGAATTGCAGGCAGGCAGGCAGGCACATCACACACACAACTTCCCTCACACACACAACCCCAACACTCACACACACAACTCCCACTCACACACACAACTCAAACTGACACACACAACCAACTTCACAGACACAACACCCTCGTACACCCAACTCCTCACACATACTACTCACTTAAACACACAACAACCATCTCACACACAACAACACGTCAAACAGACAATTCCCACTCACACACACAGGCTGACCACATAAAACAACTCCTCACATACAACCTCCCTCACATGCAACCCACCTCGCACACAAAACGACCCCTGCATCACACTATAACCACTCACACACAACCAATCACACAGACAACTACCGCTCACATACACAACCCATCCTCACACACACAACTTCAACCACACACGAAACCACCCAAATACACAACCCCCCTCACACATACAACAACCCGTCACATGCACAAGCCCCCTCACAGACACAACATCCCCTCTCACACTCAACCCCGCCCACACACAACCCACCTTCAGACATACAATCCAACCTCACACACACAACTCCAATTACACACAAAACTACCTTAACGCACACAACCCACTCACACATACAACAACCCCTCGCATGCAAAAGTACACCTCACCGTCACAACCACCCTCAGACACACACAACAATCCCTCACCAAAATCCCGACGGCACACGAAACAACCCGCCCGCGCATACACAACCCTCCTCACACACAAAACGACCCCTCGAACACACTACCACCCCCAACACACAACCCCTCACACAGACAGCGGCCGCAAACACACAACCCTCCAAAACACAAGCCACCAACAAACACACACCTCCCCTCACACAAAACCTACACTCAATGACACAACCCCCCCCTCGCACATACAACAACCCCCCCAGATGCGCAAGCGTCCCCCACAGACACAACCCAGCTCACACACACAAGCCTCCCCTCATACACATCCCTCCATCACACAAACCCCACTCACAGTTTCCAAATTTGCAGATGATACTAAATTAGAGAGAATAGTAAATAATGAGTAAGATAGTAACCATCTGCAAGAAGATGTAGATAAAATGGTAAAGAAGGCAGACACGTGGGAGACGAAGTTTATTGCAGAGAAGTGTGAGGTGACACATTTTGGGAGAAGAAATTAGGGGAGGCAATATAGACTAGACAGTATAATTTTCAGTGCTGTGAGGGCACAGAGAGAACTGGGGATATGATTTAGCGACTCTTTGAAATGTAGAAGAACAGATAGACAAACCCGTTAAGTGGCATTTGGGATACTAGGCTTTATAAACAGGGGTATAGAGTATAAATGTCAGGAAGTGCTGAATAACCTCTACAAAACTTTGGTTAGGCCTCAACTGGAGTACTGAGTCAAATTCTGCTCTACACACTACACACATTGCTATGATTCTATGATATGATACAGTGGGAAATGCAAACATACAGTGACTCAGAGAGGTACAGAGAGACGTACAAAGAGAAAATTGTACAAAGTGAAAAATATATACAAGCACACACAGATTTATAGCACAAAATATGTAGAGAGTGAGAAGGGTGCTCAGAGAGCTGGACAGACAGAGAGGGATACAAGCAGCGATAAATGGGAGAGATTAGGACAGAGAGACATGCACAGTCAGATATACACGCACACATAGGAAACGGTACAGAGACCAAAAGTGATGGAGAAATATAGAGAGTCGGACGGATGGGCAGACGGGTGGAAGGCAAGTATGAATATAGGTATGCTGCCAGGTTGTCAGGCATACAAAAAAAATCCACATTGACAGGCTTACACACAGGCAGGCAGACAGACTGTCAGGCAGGTAGACACGCGGAAGTGGATATTCTCATCCAGCATTTCAAAATCAGTTTGACAGAGAGAGAGTCAAACAAGTTAAGAGACATACCCTCAATCTGTGTGAGGGAGGAAGTGAGGTTTAGAGACAGACACATAGACGAAAGAGCAATGTACAATGTTAGAGCGAGTGAGTACAACGACCACATAGGGACAGCAACAGAGAATAAGATGAACTTTGTGTTTTAATGAATAGGATTTGTGGATTGATGCATTGGAAGTTGGAGTGTAAAGCTTGAGAAGCCACTGCAGATTAGGGATATTTCATCAGCAAAGACTTCGATTAATATGTGCGAGAAAAGACGGTGTAGGAATTTATTTCCATAATAATATAGTGTTATACTCAGTAGCATAACATTTCTCACTAGATCAATGGTCACTTGTTCAAATCCAGCCTTTCTGTCACACGGAGTTCAATAACAGAACGGTAACAGAACCTGCATAATAGAAAAATAAGGGCCCGGCTAGCTCAGTAGATGGTGCAAAATACTCGTAATCTCAGGGTCATGGGTTCTAGCCCCATGCTGTGACGTGTTTTGAAAATTGAAGGTTTCAATACACTCGTTGTTTAACATTATCCGTAAACTTTTTATCATTTGCATATAAATTGATGCACAAATTATCTTTCAATTGAGACAAAACTTGTATGAGATTTTGAATATATCAGTACAATTGATGGAGAAAATTCTGACTCAGCAATTTCAAACCGCTACCAGTAAAAACATTGTATTTATTTGTAAAGATGTATATGATGTACAATATTATAAAATATATTTCACTTTGAGACTTAAAAAAACGCTTCGATGTTGCATTGAAGTGTTCATAATCAGAGCAAAGCAACAACAATAGTAAAACAGCTATGGTATTCAGTTATTCTCTTGTGTTTTGGCATTCATAATTAAAACATGAATTACTAATTGAACAGAAGCTCTATTGAATTTAAATAATCTGACGAATGACAGCGGATTTGTTCTTCTATTTTCACTAATGATTCCATTCTGAAATCAAAGTAAGCAGCGAATGCATCCACTTGGCATACTGGGGATAAATGATAGTGAACAGTTTTCAGGATTGACATTTTTTCAGGCAATAAATCCAATATTGTAATTTTGAGTAAGGAATCAGAAATTAACGCAACATATTGAGACATTGCTGTGCACAGTTGTCTGCGTCAATTTGTCCCATAAAGCATACAGTCAATCGAATAGACAGTATATATTTTATGAGTTGCTTGCAACCATCTGGATAAGGCAGGACTACTACCTTTATTATTATTGTTATTTTACAAATAGATAAATATAAGTATAACTGTGACGTAGAATGACATACAATACATGTCAATGTTGGAATTCAAAACTGTCACGGTTCCTTTCTGTATAAATAGCAGGAAATTTGCTAGACGTTTGTCCGAATATCTGCTGCAGTTACCCCCATAATGTTCATGACACGTTGGTCAGAACCAAAATGCCACTGATTGGGTTTTTGGTTCACAATTAGCATTAAAACACGGAACTCATGGCTTGTCATTGATGATAACTGTAAAAATCTCCGATGCCAGCGTCTTATTTCCGCTCCCATTCGTAACGGTGAGCCATAGACACTGCACTGGTTTTCTCAGTACCTGGAGAACAGCAGGTACGCTTGCTTGAAAAAGAAGACGACCGAGAGAAATTACAGAGGATTGATTGCATCTTGTTAGTCCATTGATAAGCATTTCCTCTTGTATCCAGTTCAAACCTCTGTATAACCCCCTCCCCCTCCCGCCTCACGCCCCACCCCACTCCCTATATCAGCTAGCCACAGGATACCTGCTGGGAGTTTTGGCTTCGGGGACTTCCATCTGGTATAAATCTGACTGTTCTAGCACCCGCACTTCAGTGAACCCTATGGTTTTCACCATGAAGAGATATCACAGCGTTTCAGAGAAGGTGTATCAATCAGCCACCTCCAGATAATGTATATTTCTTATGCTATTCTAGCTGGTATTGGTGTTCCAGGTATGTCACCGACTTGAGGCTTCCTCTCGAAGTGAAAGGCGCTTTAGAAATGTAATTGTGCTGCTACTGTGGTTGTATGTCTTCACAGAATCAGCATATGAAATATTGATCTTCTATATATCAGAAAAAATACTGAGACGTTATTCGTGTATTTATTGTAGTCGTATATGGTGAGGGCGAAATGTAATTGACTTTAAATACATTAAATGTTCTTAGGATTTCAGAACAGAACTTGGTGAAATCTTAAATGGTTATATTCAATATACATATGGAATTGACATCTAAACTAAAAGACGACCAGTTTCTAAACTTTGACTAAATTCATCAATATGGTAAATTCAGAACGTTGTATACTCAACAGATTCAGTTTTCCTTCGTTCGCTAATTTTTACCTGAAATTTTCAAAGAATAAAAGAAATGTACACCAGAGGAAGAGCCGTTTTGGCCAATCGAGTTTGTATTAGCTCTCAGCAAGTTGTGCTATATTGCTGCTCCACTGCCTTAACGCTATATCCCCTTCATGGCTCCAATCCTATGCTAGATGGGACGCTGAACCTCTAGAATCAAATATTTTATAATTGCTTATATACTGTTTGGTGTGTTTCATTATTCGGACGAGATTCATAGTTGCATCAATTTGAATATTTAGGCATGATAGAGAATGTGCATTTTTGTATTCTATCCAGCAAGCAGTGCTAAATCCTTTCCAGATGTTTTTGGTATTTTCAGTGGAATATCGTTAGGGGTATACAATGGGGAGGAAGACTAAAAACAACACAATAATTAAATAAATTCAAACGTGCGAAAATCAATCTTACTTCAGTACACGTGAAAAGTCAATGAGCAATAGGTAACATTGATAACGCCTGATGAATATTCAGGAAAAAATACTCTAACATAGTGAACTGCTCATTTCCTGCGATTCTGCAGCACACCCTGTTGTATTTCATCTGATTTATACATACTTCGTTTTTATATGAGAAAATAATGGATGCGTTTGATAATTCATCTTTCCATTCAGGAGGAATTGTCGAAGACATTCAAAAGGTATACAGAAAGATCTCTTGACTCCGTATTTTGTAGATGAGTATACTGGCGAGCAGATAATCAATTTTACTCAGTGGAACGGTGGCTGGGACACCATGATAAATCCCGTTCAACTTCTGAATCATACAGCGCTGTTTTAAAATAAACAAGCAGGCAGAACCTCAGTTTAATATTTCATCTGAAGCACCGCTATTCAAAATTACAGCACTCACTTAACACTATGATGCGATGGGGGACACGGTAAACTGAGAGCTGAAATGTGCTTTTTAACGAGAAAGAGTTCAGATGAAAATCATTTAAATTGAATTTCTTCAACAGCACATTTGTTTCATAGGAACAGTAACTGGGATTTTATTTCTAGAGGAGACGTATGATGTTGCTAATATGTTATCGATAATGTATCTATGAAAAGCTGTGATGATGTATACAACATTTGTTCCAAGTGATGTATTCCAGCATTTAAAGCGAATCATTGGATTATTTACATCGTGTGATTTTGAATTGATTGTATATTTGTTAGTTTCTTGCTTTTGTTGAAACTGGACACCAATTGACTTGTAACTTCCTGCTTCCCTACAGTTAACATAACAGCGATTGTGATCCTATCACGGGGAAATTGTGGTCTCTCCAGATGCATCACTCGAGACCTGTTGTCCATGTCATCTGCCGATTGTCTCGTTATTATCAGCGAAGTGATATTGACTAGACTAAATTACCTTT
This sequence comes from Hydrolagus colliei, assembly GCA_035084275.1. Lineage (NCBI taxonomy): Eukaryota > Metazoa > Chordata > Chondrichthyes > Chimaeriformes > Chimaeridae > Hydrolagus > Hydrolagus colliei. The sequence continues at coordinate 64,344 of JAYJKW010000147.1, read as the reverse complement.
ATTTCCAAAATTGCTTCCTGGATCTGACTCCAGTGTGTTCGTTGGGAACTATACTACTTTGTGCAGCTACTGACTACTCCGTTTGGCCTTCACCTTTGATCGCTTTGTTGCCATTTGCTACCAGAGTCTGAAAATAACATATTGCACTGAGAGAACAGCGGCTGTGGTGATAGGAACAGTCTGTGCTCTGAGCTGCTTCAGAAACATTCACTGGTATTTTACTTATGAGCCTTGGTATATCATTGATAATTTACCTTGGTTCTGTAAGATAAAGGAAAGTTTCTATGATTCACTTGCCTGGGAAGTTTATTCCTGGTCTTACACCTTACTAACTCCTTGCATTGCATTTGTTCTGATTTTGCTGCTAAACGTTCTGACCATCAGACACATTTTAGCGGCTAACAGACTTCGCAGCAATCTTCTCAACAACAGCACCGAAAAGTCTAACGATCCAGAGATGGTCAACAGGAGAAAATCCATTGTAATTCTCTTTGCAATTTCCGGGAGTTTTATACTTTTAATGATGACCTACGTTGTATATTACATATATAGACAAATTGCAAATGATTATTCGTACTCGGGTTACAATGATCCAGTGTATGTTCTGTACGAAACTGGATGTATGTTGCAACTTCGAAGTTCCTGCACTAACACATGCATATATGCTGTGTGACCCAGGCTAATTTTAGGGAGGAATTAAAAAAAGCTGTTATGTATCCCTTAAAATTCGTACGCAAAGTGGTGTTGCAATTATTAAGTGCCGGAACTAAACGTAGGTGATGAGACAACAATTTGTGTTAGATTTGCATTGTGCTTTGCTTTGTATGTGTGGGCTTAATGAACATCTCTCCTTCCATGTCAGGCTCCGCCAACTACATCAGTAACCTAGTTCGACTGTATTCTCCATACGTCTTAGGAATTTAGTTAATGAAACTCGCTCTCTCATTATGGTCCCTCCATGGTTTTGTCCCACGCGATCACCACAGTCGATTAACTTGCCAACAGGGAATCGATACCCTTTCAACTTGCATGTAGAATCTGTAGAATGTATTGAGATTGGTCCTAATTTGAGACCTGTAAGAGTATCTTATTAACGTATGGTGTTGCTTGTTTACAACACTGCTCTAATTCTGGTTTTCATTATTACCAATGTTATTGATTTCAAAATAAAGTCATAATAATAATAACAGTTTTATTGCACAATGCACATCGACGATGTGTCTCAAAACGCACTAAAAATCATGCAGTAAACCAAATGGATCGTGTATTTCGCTGGCAAAAAGTTAAGAAGGCTTGACAAAAATACAGAATCACCTGGAATTTAAAGAGCTGACATTTATTCTGTTGCTAACTAGAAAGCGAGAATCATACGACGAAAACAACGAGCCACGTGGGAAGATGTCAATGAACTCAGCGGATGAAATTGGCAATGTTAGGTATGTCGGGCTCCTTGCCGATACTTGTTTGAAAGTGTTAAATCATCATGATATTCACATCGAATCGAAATATATAAAATCTATAAGCGAGACGACACATGGCAGTTATTTCTTGTTTTTCCCATAAGTATACAGTCAATTCGCTTTGCAGTATCATCTTCGAAGCTCTATGCGAAGTCTGGAAGATGTAAAAAGCGCTTTATGAAATGCAAGGATTACCATTGTTATGGCTATTGTTATGGCTAGTGACGAAAATTGCGTCCCAAATGAAACTCAGCATGATTAAAGGCACATTTGGTTAGTTTTCTGACACATTTTACGTTTAATTGATTGTCAATTGACTTCAACTAACATGAATCTCAAGTTTGTTCACTTTGCACAAGATGTGCCACACCTACCCACCCCTACCCTCCACCCCCCTCATTCAATAATGTTGTATTTTGTTTCATCACACCATGAAATAAATCAAATGCAACATACCATTTTTTAGAAAATTCAAATGGATTTGACTGAATTGAAGATAATGTGAATTATATCTCCATATGAGCATCAAAAACACAATCTGTGAATTTCACGAGGAAGCCCACAAAATATACTGTCAAATCACATGACATGTCATTTGGTTTCTCGCTTCTCAGGAGGCAATAATTCCATCAAAAATAAATTGGTCACTTCAATCCGCGACTGTTTACGGGGCACTATTGTTCACAATTGGTTGCCGCGATTTGCCAACAAAATATGCATTGAAAACGTCCCGTGAAGCGCTTTGCGGTGCAAAGAAGGCAAGATATGACAATGTATCTCGGATAGTTTTCATTGATACTCAAGCCATGCTGGCAACGATAGAGGGGAATCCAAGAAATAGTATTGAAAAGTCCTTTGTCAATACCGTTTACGAAAGCTATAATATTGTTGAGAATGATGCGCTGTAAATAAAGATGCTGAAACTAGTTGAAAATATCGATGTTTTGGCTGATGTAAAATTGAATATTGAAAGTTACATTGATGAAAGTGGTACTGTGCTGTCAGATGGTGCCTGGAGCTATTCCAGGATTCTGCTCTCGCTTCAATTGACTGAAGAAAACCGTAAAGATTGATAGATTTGTTCAAGTGAAACATCACTGATTCTGAGCATGCAAACATTTGCTAAAGTCAGTACATTGAAACTTCCTAGAACGAAAGTAGCATACAAAACTGGAAGGATATATTTTTTACTCTAGTGAAAGGTAAATCAAGCAGACATGGCATGCGTGATAAAAAGAGGACTAAATGTGCGAGGCAAGAGCTGCTGTTTGAGGCGAGAGAGTGTGAAGTCTGTAGTTTCCCTTTGATATCGCTGTCAGGCATGGTTCCCATTAATTGCATTGCATGGTCTCCCTAAACATTAATACCTCGGCTTGCGGGGTTAACCACAGTGTCATGGAAACTTAGCTGATCCACTCCTGCTCCTTATTCTTATGTTTTTGTTGTGGAGTAATGATGCATACCGCTATAGGTGGATGGCTCGATTTGACCACTCCATTTTCAGACAGGTTACCTTTGAATCAGAACACGCTTTCAGACACATTGGTCAACATTGTGTTCAATTCAAGCAAACCCACTTATCTGTACTATAGCATTTTTATTGCTGTGGCGTACACAACATTCAAGTGCAATTAGAACGCTCCGAGACGCCATCCGGCGTGGAGGGCGCTATAGAAATCGAACTTGTTTTTGTTGTTGTTGGAGGTTACCTCTACAGAGCGACTTCAATTGTAAAAAAACAAATCGATTAATATCGGATATAGTATTGAGCATGAATGCGTTATATTGCAAACTTATTAAGGTACCTGAACCATGTTAGTATCTACAGAACTGTCAAACCGTGCGATATTTTGTGATTTGTTCTGATATTTTGAAATAAGCATGTTGCCACGAAGACAAGCCTTTCGATTTTCTCGATGCAGATATTCTTCCTCAGAAAACCAACGTGGGAGTTTATTGTTTTGTCATTTGCAGACGTTTGACGCAATTCATTGGTGTAACAGGATGAAATATGAAATGCACAGATCTATATTTTGTTGGGTTTCATAATATTTTGCACATTTTTGTACGTTGATGCAATGACTGATTCTGTTAATTCTTATGAGTTGATCAACACTAATTATTTGGAGGTTCCTATGATATTTATCAAGTTAAAACAGGTAAATCAGGTGCGTAAACAAAGGAAACTCACCGGGTCTGTCCCCACTTTCACCAAGTCTACAAGAGATTCTTTATCAAAATCGCTGTGAGCAGGGTTCGAACCAGCGCGTGAAATCTCCCATTGGATTTCGAGTCCAACGGCTTAACCACTCGGCCATAGCAGCTGCTATTGCCGTTCCATGGTGAAAGTATATTTCTTAACATATTATATTTATATGGTGACCTCCCATCACGCCCGCACCACCGCTCTACAGCCATCTGGAATGTTACACTGTGTGTGGGGCACCACAAAATTACAAGTTAGTTTAATTTCATGTTAATTGTGGACAATGCATTGTGAGCCCAAAACCGACCAGAGAGTTGTCCTCCTTTGGCTGATCATCCCGCTGTGGATTGAATTCTCCGCCCTGCTATTCTTCTGCCACATCCACAAATCTAACAAAATAGTATACGCCCTACCCTCAAACATTACCAACCCACTTCAATTACCACACTTAACCCAAAACTCCATGGAGCTTTCAACCATTATCTATGGTGATTCCAACAATTGTTTTGACTCTCAATTTGGATTAATATATAAATTCTCACCTAGCTTTTGTCAGTGATAAGACCATGGTTCCCTTTTACAACTTGCTCAGATCCAACTCATATCTTAGTATGTTTAGTATGTTTAGCATTGCACAGCCTTTTCGTCGACTTCTCCTCCAAAATAGAAATGCAAGATATTAACGTAAATTTGTATCAACGGTGAAAATGTTTTCGTAGATGAGTTTTGGAAACTAGGTTCCACATTACTCAGCCGTCATGTAGCCCAGTGGTTTGAGGGCTTGCATTTCACGCAAGAGAACTGGCTTCGATTCCAGGCAGTGAAAACCTTGGCCAAGTTCCCTTACTCCACAAAGCTGATAATAATCCCTCAAGAAAAAAGTGATGCAATAAAATACACTATACCAGCACCTTGGAAATGAAAGCGAGAATGCAGCAGGTTGTGAAATACATGTTAGAGAAAAACTAGAACAGCATTACATTTATCAAGCGCCAAGGCGCTGAACAGTGACGTCGGGACATGAGAGAACGGGTGGGGGGAGTGGTGGGGGTGGGGGGACAGGGGTGTAGGCGTAGAGGCAGGTGGGAGCAGAGTAAGAAAGTGGGGAGAGAGATGAAGAGAATATCAGGCACGGTCGAAGAGGAAGATCTTGAGACTAGCATTCAAGGAGGAAAGGGAGGAAGCGAGGCTAAAGGATTCTGGGGTGGATTTCCAGATTGTGGCGGCAGAGAGGGTGAAAGCCCGGCCACCGATGGTAGGGTGGCTCGGGCAGGGTACATGGAACAGGCCAGAGCCCGCTGAAGGGAATCCACTGGCAGGCTGATATGGAAACAGCAGGTTGGAGAGATAGTTTGCGGCAAGTCTGTGAATGGGAAAGAAAGGTAGGGACAGGAAGTTTGCACAAAAGCTGGGCTGTCGATCGTTTTGGGTTGGTAGCCAACAAATAACGGTGATTGTGGGAGAAATTGGGTGCAAGGCAGGACACAAGCTGCCAATTGCTGCATAATCTGTCACTTGTGTAGTAGTGGGGTGGTTGACACGCAGCGAGTTGTTGTACTCGAGCCTACAAGTCATGAATCCGTTAATGAGAATTTCAATCGAAATTTTTGATTTTTGAATTTTCCTGACCGCTCCGTCCACTCTGCAGACACTGGCCTGCCTCACATCACTGCGCTGCCCACGTCATTAGCCATTGATACAATATTTTCGGGACTGCACTACCTGAAAGATAGATGGCAGTAGGTTCAATAATAGCCTGCAAAATGGAATAGGATTGGATAAAAAGGAAAGATAAAGATAGGTATGTAAGGGTGTATGCATCGGACAAGATGGTACGATTTTCAAAGAGGAATTATGGAAGTTTGATCTCCTAATATGCTGCAAAATTCTATATTTCTTTTCGAAAGTTGGATAAAGAAGCGTTTCAAATAAACAAATTTGCAATCTTGTTTCCCACATTTCCCCAACGCCAATCTCCCCGACCGCATCACTCTCAAACTTTGACCGGCTTCATTAGCTCCCGCATTACTCCAAAGGATCCAATTCAAGATCGTCGTCCTTACCTTGAAGGGCATTCACAATCTTGCCACAATATCTCTCCAACCTGCTGCCCCAATGAACCTGCCTCATCGACCGTGCCTTCTGCTCCACGACTAACTCACCCCCTCTCCTACTCTCCTTCCCATTCCCACCACTCCGACTCTCCCAACCAACTGTTTGGTTCCTCACGTGATTGTTCAGCGCCATGGGACGTCCTGCCGACGTGCAAGCCGATCTATAAATGTAATTGGGTTGTTGTTGTTATCACAGCACGTGACAGTATATTCTGTGAAGCACTTGGAAAACACGTGAAAAAGCGCTTTATCAAATACAAAGTTTAATATTATTATCTTAAATACATTAAATACAGAACCGCTTCATAGAATCATAGAATCATAGAATTTTACGGCACAAAAGGAGGCCATTCGGCCCATCTAGTCTGTGCCGGCTCTTTGAAAAGAGCGATTCAATCCCACTGCCCTGCCCGCTCCCCATAGCCTAATAGACCCTTCCCTTTTCGGTACTATAATACCAGTAATGGGATACTTTGCTTCCAAAAATAAAGTTGCTACACTTTACTCTAAAAAATATCAAGTGCATTGAAAACGTGAAATATTTTCGAAAACTTTCACGAGTCCAAACAACGTGGTGCAAGGCTGATTTGTCTGTGTTATTAGGATGCATATTCAAATTTACGAATAAATTTATAAGTGGAGAAACTTCAGAAATAATTCTTCACTTATCCATTGAATACTTCAGCCAATCTGAGAGGAAAGGAGAACTCAACTCTTAGAACGGGTTTTCAGCCACCCTCCTACACTTTTCCCCGTCCTCCAACCCTCCTGACTCCAAACCACAGGTTCAGTGCAAATGTCCTAATAACATGAAACGCACTGTGTAGATGTAGTTTGTTATTGTACTGTGTCTGTCGCTTTGGTTATTCAACCAGTTTTCTTAGCAAGCGATAAGGATAGGTCAGAACTCTGATTAGCTCTTGCCTGAATCTTTTCTGGGTACCAACATAGATGCAGGTATTGGTGGCACTGCTGCTGAGCTGGAACATGGCAGCGGATTGGTAGAGGACATATAATGGGTCATCAAAGCCAGAGTAACTGTAGTCCACGAGCAACGAATATAGCACATACACAACATATACCGTCCACAGTAAAATAAAACTTCCCGATACTGCGAAAAGCAAAACAATGCCTTTCTTGCGGCTTTCAATCTCGGGATCACTGTGATATGTGTTATTACTGACCAGGGCTCTCCTGATTCTGTTGGCAGCCACCACGTGCTTCACTGTCACTACATTGCAGATGAGGATGAAGACGAAGGCGAAGAAGGGAGTCAGGATGATATCCAGCCAGCCAAACGCTATCCACTCAGAGGATATGAAGTACAGTGCGATTGTCTTGCAGAACCACGCAGTGTTGTTGACGGTGAACAAAGGTTCATAGACAAGATACCAGGGGACATTGTTGATTAAACTCAGTACCCAGACCATAGCGATCACCACACCTGCAGTTCCCTCCGTACAATACCTGCCCCTCAGCTTCGGGCTGGAAATTGTAATGGAGCGATCAATGGTGAAGGCCACAGTCAACCATGCAGAGCTGTCGCAAGCAATGCAAAGAAGGACTGTCCCTGTTTTGCAAGCCACAGTGAGGTCCAAGAAACAGACTGGGAGGAACAGGATATTCATTCTGGTCAGAATCACATCCGTGATCACGACAGCAAGGTCAGCGACTGCCATAGCAACCAGGTAACGACAAACACACCTGGAGAGACCACACTGTCCGCCAGATAGAATGATAATGACGAGAAAGTTCCCTGTTAATAAAGAACAATAATGATGATAATAATCCTAGCGTTTCAAACATTGTCTTGTCATGTCTTCACAACATCTCAAATCACTTTGCAGAACGTACAGCAAAGTGAATTGATTGCATATTAATAAATTAGTCGTGTCAATCCACTACTACTTGTGGAAACCTGCTGTGCACCGTTGGATGCTGCACAAATTACTACACAACCCGCAGCACATTATACTCTCTGGATCACTACAAGATGTGAAAAGTGCTATATCAATTGTGTTATGATTATCATTATTATGTTGTGGGCAAACCACAGCATACAGTTGTGCACGACAGTGATTCATAAACGGTCTTGGTTTGAAATGAACAATGTTGTGTTAAGAAATGTAGACATTGATAAACAGAGTGGGCATGCGACAGGCAGAGTGACAAATAGAGAACGAATAGAGAAAGACAGGGGGAAATCTTGAAAGAGAGACAGAATGAGAGACAAGTTTACCCAAGGAAAATAATGAGAGAATGAGATAGTCTGACAGAGAGTGCGAAAAGAGGGAAAGATAAAGCAAGTTACTCCTTACGTTTGATACACAATTGCGTAAAGCCGTGTTCCGCATACGGTTGTCGTTTCAAGCGAATATTTTGGATTCTAGATGGAATTATTACTCTCAGAAAAGGGATCATCCAATCAACTAAAATCCATGTCTCTACATATTGCTAGGTGAAGAAATAATGAATAAGCAAACTTGCCCCAAATTTTGCCCTGCTGGTCGATGAAAGGCAACTGCTCTATCAGCTGAAGGCACGGCCGCTGAGGGTGGAGCGGAGGGTTTGGTTGACGTAGACTTGCAGACCCGGTGGAGAGAAGGCAACGAGTGCTGGTTTCAGGATAGTCGAGGTCGGAAATGTTGGGATTGGGCAGAGAGTGGAGGGATTTGAAATCAATGGGGAGGATCTTGAAATCGATCGTCTCTGAGATAGGGAGGCAGTGAAGTCTGGCAAGAACTGAGGTAATAGATGGCCGAAGTTTGGTGATGGTGACAATGCGGGCGGCATAGTTTTGAATGAGTTCGATTTGATGGATTGTGGAGGAGAGTAGACCGGCGAGGGGGAGATTGGAATAGCAAGAGGTGACAATTACGAGGACCAGGATTTCAGCGGCTTTTGGGGCGAGGTATGGCCGGAGACGGGCGATCCGATGAGATGGAAGAATTATACATTCAATCTTTTCTCTTTGCTTACACCACCATTATGTTAAGGTGGAATACCTGAATTACAGATGAAAACCACAAAACGTAAGCTAATTTATTTGAGATATTCAGATGTGAATTTAAAGAACACAATTAAAATAAAAAGCCGAATTTTAGGAACCAGGGACTTCCGTTTTGAGGAGAGATTAGCAATTCTATGGTAATTCCCATTCGAGAAGAGAAGGTTATCGGGAATAATTTTGATTTATACTGCGCACTGCACGCCCGACGGCGTCTCACAGCGCTTCACAGTAGTTGATCCCGGGCCCGAGCCAGGAGCAGGGGTAGAAATATGTCCAAAGGCGCGGACGAAGAGAAAGGTCTTATTCTTTGTTCAAAAATTGGAAAGAGAGTGGGGAAAGCGAAGGGAATGAGCGAGAGAGTTCCAGATCCTCGGCGGGGATTAGTGGCTGAAGGCACGTCCACCGTTGGAGCACAGTATTCGGGGGACATGGTGGAGGCCAGACCTGGTGGATGGAATGCAACGGGTGCTGTTTCGGGGAGAGAAGAGATCAGAGAGTTGTGGTGGGGGGGGGGGGAGGGAGAAGCAGAGGAGTGCAGGGATTGTAAAACAGGATTGAGTATCTCGAAGTCGATTATCTCAGGGACAGGGAGCCATTGAAGTCTGTCCAGGACTGGGTTAATGGAGAAACGAATCTTAATAGATATCCTCTAAATAATGCTGGCATTCGACAGAGTGAATAGGGAGAAACTATTTCCACTGATGGGTGGGTCAGTAAGCACAGGATACAAATTTTAACTAATTGCCAAAGAGGAGACATGAGGAGAATTATTTTCAAACAGAAATTTGTTCGCATCTGGAATGCATTGCCTGAGCTTTTGGTGTAAGCCAATGCAATAAAAAGGTACAAGAGAAGTAGATAGATGCGTGTGGAGGACAGGGCTTCCGCGAGAGCACGTGTGAGTGGGATACAATTGCACAGATCTTTCAAAGAGCTGGCATATGTATGACAGGCAGAATGGTCTACTTCTGGCTGTACAATTCCGTAATCCTACAATTCTAAGTAGTGAATCTGCTGAGCATCTGTAGCGAAGGATAATGCACTGAATCAGCAAGCTTATGGAGTTAAATTAACTTTGTTTCCACATTGCAATCACTGCTGAAATATTAAATGTTGCAAACACCATTAATGACAATTGCAGGAGATTGAATTCAGTTAGACAATGAATAGAGTCAACAACAGCAAATACACCTCGTGCTTCCTCCTCGCCGGGTAGCATCTTAGAGCACCTCAAAATTGTTGGCTGTATTAAAAATACGGAGGAAATAATAAAATGTAACAACGGCATAAAGAAAAAAATGTTGAAAGAAAGCTCATGAATAATTTACCCCACCGCTTTCTACAAATTTGTCTTCTTACAAATACAACTGAAAGATTGAGAGCTCGAGGGAGAAAGCCACAGAGAGGCTGGGAGACGTAGAAATGGACTGGGAAATAATGTGAGAGGAACATTGGGAGAGAAAGACAATTAGAGAGAAAGAGGCAGAAAGAGTGAGAGAAAGACACAGGTTTACAAGTAATGTACACATAAAAAGACCATGTTGCTACTTCACCTGATTTATCGAAACCCTTTTATTGGCTTCTCCCTAATGTAGAAGCGTGCATTTCTTTTAACAGCATCTATACTATCCGATTTATCTTTCACTTCAGAAAGAGCGCTGCACAATCACATTGCTACCTGGATGAAGAATGTCCTGCTATACTAACTTTCACATCCGTCATTGCTAACTACTCTTTATTTCCTCTGTTTCCTTAACCGAATCGAACAAACTATGTAACCTTATCTGAGTCCTGTGGCTTAGTTGTGAGAGCTGTTGACTCGTGAAAGCAAGATAATTAAATAACAGTAATCGATGCATTTGATTTATCGCTTTTCACATCTTCTAGACTTCTCAAAAAGCTTCACAGAATACACAGCCGTCAAACTCTGAATCCAATTTCGTACAGCAGTGTCCTCCTAACAGTCATGGATTCAAATGTTCAGTTTTTATTTATGTAGTTTTTTTGGAACCGATTATTAACAGGCATGTGTAGTCAGTAAACTTGCCCAAGGTTTCGCCCTGAACGGCCTCAATTCGAAAATAGGTCTCAAGCTTGTCAGGTTAGTGTTCTAACCACTGAGCAGCAGGACTCATCGCTGGGTTCGATTCTAGGCAGGGTGAAACATAGGGTAATTTTCCTTACTCCAATCACAAGCCTAATAATAATTGCTTCCAAAACAAAAAACATAAATTGGTCTATTCAAATCCATGACATTTGTTGGACACTGCTGTGTCAAATTGGCTGCCAAGTTTTCCCTGCAAATATCCAATCAATTCCCTCAACATCATCTTCTGTGGGATGTCTCGAAAACGTGAAACGCGGTATGTCAAATGCAAGGACTAGTACTACAAGCATAGTGTAAAGCGAATTGACCACGAGTGTTCATTATCAGTTATGTGGAGTAAGAAAATCAACCCAAGATTTCGACCTCTGCTTCCAATCAATCCCAGGTCTCTCGCTTGCATAACTGATAATGAATACTCGAGGTCAATTCAATTGCAAATAATATGTTATTGTTATTCTTTCTCCGTATGCACGACTTGGCTGTATCCTTGCCCAAGATCAGAAAGAATGACCTGTTCAGATGTTTCATGTAAAGCAATTTGAGATGAATTTCTGTAATGCTTATGCATCTATAATACAAGTCAGAAGAGATAATATAAGTTTAGAAATTTTGTGAACGCATAACATTGAACAAGATGCACCATAAAATCGAGCTTACATAATAAAACACTTTATTGCTATCACAAAAAACATGATATGTACATTCAGATATCTTTGAACCGATATCACAAAGTGATACTATCGATGATAGCTCACCCAGTCCTCCAATGACCGCAAGAATGGGATAAAAGATATACATAATCAGATATATGATTTCACTCCGAAATCCTTTTGACGCGGACATGTGAAGCTTCTTCATTGTGTCTACTGATAATCAAACCCAACACCATATATACAGAGAAGACATCCCCACCTGGATCAGTTAATCCCCTGAGTCATTCACATTACTCACAGCCCAAACAACAAATGATAAAAACATTTTCATGCTACGATATGAATTGGTGAGTTAACACTCTGGAGGATTAGTGAGGACCAGTAGCTGGTTCGCCTACAAATTTAATAAAGTAGATGAGGCTGAGGGGAGATTTGACGGAGGGAGTTAAACTATTTATGATCATTGACACATTCAACAGTGAACAACTCCTCCAGTTTCAGGTCCGCAGCGCTTCCCGCCCTATCATTTGTGGTCGTACATTCAGCATTTCTACACCCATAGTGTCTGTGGTCTACCACATAGACCCTCCTTCTCTTGTGCCTCCTTCAAGTATTTCTCCTCTGGTGCCTCCTTCAAGTCCCATCTAAAGACCTACCTACCTGTTTGCATGTGCCTTCAGCCACTCAGAATCCGAGCTCCCAGTGTTGGTCCCAAATTCCTCACTGTCCATTTGTCTGCAAGAATGCAGTGAACTACAAAGTTACATAAGTGTTACTTGACGTTGTTCTTTTCCCTTGAGGAAGTATAGCCACCTGTCCTGCAGAATGGAGTGTTGTAGCTCAGTTGATAGACCACTGGACGTTTGTGCAGCAAAAGCGAAAAAAAGAGAGCAAGGATGTGTGTTTAAAGAGGGAGAGAAAGGATGTGAGAGTGAAGGTGTATCAAAAAGAGGGATTGTGTGTATGTACTACTAATAATAATCCTTGCATTTCATCAAGTGCTTTTCACATCCTATCAACACCTCAAAGCGCTGCAAAGAAGAAACTGTAAAGCGAATTCACTGCACAACCTGTGGGCGAAACGCGGCAGCCAAATGCGCAAAGCAGTTGCCCTCAAATATTTAAGGACAGAAATGACCAGTTTCATTATTGTGGGTTTTTGTTCGGAAGGATTATTATTAGGCTTCTGGAGCAAGGAAACATGCCATGTTCTGCCTGGATTCGAACACATGTCTCACAGGTCTAAGTGTAATGATACATCTCTCAGCAGTGTTTCATCTCTCTTTAAGTATGTCCTCTCTCACAGTCACAGAATTATACTTTCACGCATTCTCTTTTGAATCACCCAGATCATCTTTCCCTATCGCTGATCAGAAATTCACACGCAGGAATGAATTAATCCATGGGCTTTGCGCGCTGAAGATCTATCTGCTCCACCACTGGCGAGGGCCATCAGCCAGTCTAACTGTACCATATGAATCTAAACACCACAGTCCCTCAACATCGCCTCATCCTTTGCCTCCATCAAGTACAATCTCAAAGTCCTCTTCTTCGACCATGTTTTCGAATAACCATAATTGAGCATTTCGAAATCAGAACGATTACCCATCTCCTCCTCGGTAACATCTGACACATCAAACTTGTTTAGCTACCGCATAAAAAAACAATAAAATGCAGAGTAGAATCCATCACTGTTTGTGCATTGTGGGCAATTGGCTGCCATATGTCGCTCACAAGTATCAAGTCAATTGGATTTACAGTATATTCTGTGAAACGCTGTGAGACATCTAGAGAAGCGATATATCAAATGCGATTATTATTTTATTTTAACCAATCCGCTGTCTATCTCAATATAAATGTTTCCATCCGTCCGTCTGTCCGTCCGCCCGTCCATCCATCCTTCCATCCATACAGTTTGGAGTGGAGATGGGAAGTGGGGCTTTTTGGCTAAGCGTGGGCTAGTGGGAATAGGTGAGGTAAGATTGGAGGAGAATGTGAATAGTTGGGTAAGAATGGGGGCAGTGGGAACAAATTTGGATAGGAGCAGGGAAAGCGTGACTAGTCGGGTAAATTTAGGTGGATTGGCGGTATTCTGGGTAGTGGTTTCGCGACTATTTGGGTAAGAGCAGTGTAACAAATTGGGTAACGAATGCGGGAAAGGAATGGTTGGGGTATGAGTGGGGCTGTAGTCAGGTGTAGAAACAAGTGTGGGGTAGTGGGGCAAGTTGTGGTAAACTTCAGGGAGTGTGGCTATTTAGAGTGTTGGAAATGATGATTGTTGGGAATAGTTTGAGAAAGAGCGGGAGAGTGGGAATAGTTGGGGGTAATTGTGGAGGAGTGGGGAATTATCAGTGTAAATGCCGGGGAAATGGACGAGTTTGGCTAACAGCAGGCGAGTTGGGACTAGTTTGTATCACAGTGGGGAAGTGGGGACGATTAAGGGTAAGAATGGGGATGTCAGGACTAGTGTGGGTTCGAGTGGGAATACATGGGGTAAGTTTGGGAGGTTTGGGCCGAATTGGGGTAAGAACGGGACACTGTGTTGTTTGGCTATGCCTCAGCTAGAGTACAACAACAAATTAACAACAAATTACATTTATAGAGCGCCTTTCTCGTCGGGAGGACGTCCCAAGGCGCTGCACAGGAGGCGTGTGACCCAAGCTGAGAGGGGAGTATTTGGGATGGGGTGAAACACAAAGGTGAGGTAAAAGAGTTCGGGGTGCAAAAAAAGGCACGATCGAAGAGGAAAGTCTTCAAACCGGCCTTGAAAGAGGAAAGGGAAGAAACGAAACGGAGGGATTGAGGGAAGATATTCCATAGGGTGGGAGCGGAGAAACTGAAGGCTCGGCCTCCGATGGTGGGGCGGTTCGGGCCCCACCATCCTGGCTTGGATCAGGCCAAGTCCGGTTGAACGGAGGGTCCGGGTGGGCGTGTAGGGGGAGAGTAGATCGGTTAAATAGGGTGGGGAAAGGCTGTGTAAGGCCATGAAGGTGAGGACGAGGATCTTGAACTCGATCCTCTGGAGGATGGGGAGCCAGTGGAGACGGGCGAGGGTGGGGGTTATGTGGTCGCGGAGGCGGGTGCGGGATAGTACACGGGTTGCAGAGTTTTGGATGACATGCAGCCTGTGAATGGAGGAAATGGTGAGGCCGACGAGGAGCGAGTTTCCGTAGTCCAGCCGTGAGGTGATGTGTGCATGCACGAGTTTCGGCAGCGCGGGGGGTAAGAAAGTTGCGGAGCCTGCTAATGTTGCCAAGATGGAAATAAACGGTGCCGGTCAAGGCGCGGATGTGGGGGAGGAAAGAAAGTTTTTGATCGAACATGATGCCGAGGTTCCTGATTGGCTTTATGATGTGGAGAGTGCAGCATTGGATATTGAGGCTGGCAGCACCCGATGTGCGGAGGCGCTGACTTGAGCCAATCAGGAGGGCCTCGGTCTTACTCCCATTCAATTGCAAAAAGTTATACCTCGTCCAGGACTCGATGTCGGACAGACATGCTTTCAGAACATCGATCGTCTGGGGGTTGAGGGATGAGGCAGAAGTCCAGCATCTCCTCACAACGAACGTTTGAGGAGAGGATCTGCGAGGTGAGGCGCGGGGGAGCTGGTTTGTGGTGGCGAAGAGGAGCCGGTGGTTATCCTTCGCTTCCAGGATTATCCTGGAGGAGAAGGCTGGTTTGGCGGTGGCTAGGGCGGAGCGGTAAAATTTGATGCGGTCCAGCCAGGTTTGCAGGTGGACCGTGAGGCCAGATTTGTGCCAGGTGCGTTCAACTGCTCTCACTTGGCTTTTGAGGGAACGGAGTTGAGTTGCGTACCACGGTGATGATCGGAATGGGACACGGTTTTGGAGGTGATGGGGGCCAGGCTGTCGTGGGTAGTGGAGAGGGTGTTGTGGAGTGTGGTGGAGGCGGAAGGCGGTAGAGGCGGAGGATGGGTCGGTACAGAAAATATGCCATTGTGGGTAGAAGTCGGAGGTTTCTAGGGCAGAGGTGAAAGTTTGAGGGGGAATCTTCTTCCATGGCCGGTAGAAGATGGTGGTGGGTTTCGAGTTGAATGGGGGAGGGATCGAGATGTTGCAGGAAATGCAAAAATGGTCGGAAATGGCCTTGTGTGTGATGGTGACGCCAGAGATGTTGAGGCCTCGGGTGATCACCAGATCGAGAGGATGGCCGTGGGTGTGGATGGCAGTGTTAATATGAAGGGAGAAGTTGAAAGACGAAAGTAAGGAGGAAAGTTCAGAGGAAATGGGGCAGGAGGGGGTGAAATGGAGGTTCAACTCGCCTAGAATGATAAGGCGATCAGAGGAGGCACCAAGTGAGGTTATAAGCGAAGAAAAATCTGAAATGAAGGTGGGGAGGGTTTGGGGTGGCGATAATCTAATAGGATTTTGAAAGAATTGTGGGAGGAGTGAGAGAGGGTGAGCTGTTCGAAAGAGGGGAAGGAGCCGGAGGAATAGGGGGATAAGGCGAGGGATGACTTTGAAATGAGGGCCACGCCACCGCCTCGACGGTTGGGTCGAGGAGCATGGTGGAATGTGTAGTAGGGTGGTGTGGCTTCAACAAGGGAGAAAGTGTCGCCTGGGGTGATCCAAGTCTCCGTCAGGGCCATGATGTCAACGTTCTCATCAAGGATGAGATCGTGGAAGGCCAGTGTCTTGTTGCAGACAGAGCGGACATTTTGGAGGCCAATGCGGAAAGAGCAATTGGCCGAGGGGTGTGAGGGGGGACCGGGATGGTCAACGGGGAGAGTGGGGATCTGAATAAGGGAGGAGAGGTTGACCCCCCGGGTTTGTGTCCGGTGGGGCTGGCGGTGATGGTGGGGGACAGGGCACTTGGTGTGACTGCTATTGGACAGCCAGCGCCGAGTGCCACGGTGAGCCCGACGGAGGATTCCAATACTGGAACATAGGGAAGCGGTGGGAGGGTCGAGCAGGGACAGTAGGCGAGGAGGGCGCAGAGAAAAAAGGGTAGAGAAGGAATAATGGAGAGGGGGTTGTTGGGAGGAAAAACTTGAAAAGGGGGAGGGAAGCTCGGGTCAGGGCGGCAGCCATATTGCGCACGCGGGGGACCAGGAGCAAGGGTCAATGCGGCGACAAGGGATGTGAGGCCGCGGCTGGAGGATGCAGAGGCCCTGTGGTCTGAAGCATGGCCGGGGCTGAGGCCGAGGCTGGGGTTGTGGGCTTCAGGGCCAGTTGCCGGGGCTGCGTGAGCCCGGGCCATGGGTCGCCGGGTCGAGGCTGGAGCTGGGACCGGGGCCGTGAGTCTCGTGGCTGTGGGTCTTGGAGCCGGAGCCGTGGGTCACGGAGCTGTTGGTCGCGGGGCTGGAGCCGGGGCCATGGGTCCTGGGGCTGTGGCTGGGTCCGTGGCTGTGAATCTCGGGGCTGGAGCCAAGGCTATGGCTGTGGGTCCTGGGGCTGTGGGTCAGGTCGAGCAATCTCTGCCATATGGACTTCTTAAACACTTACTGCACAGAGGCTGCTCTAGACCTGTGTGTCCCTCTCGAAGCCATCTTGCATTCCACTGAATGAAATGAAATGATCAGGTGATACAATGCAAGCCCGTACGCAGGGGGGGTGCGACGGGTGCGTACGCAACCCCCACATAATAAAAGGTCCACATTTTCCGGGGTAGAGAATTGTATTTTTGATCAAATTTAAATACCAAGTAAATTTATTGAACATTTGAGTGACAATGAATTCTTCAAAACTATGTATAAATTATAAACACACATCTTTGAATGATTTAGTATTAATATAAAATTATCGAGTCGCATACCAGAATCGGCGTCTACCCCAAAGCATACCACGTCGATACACCAGTCCATGACGCGGCGAGTCTGTGACTCGTGATTGGATAAACATAGGCGCGCGCCAAGACTCAAATCTATCCTCGTTTGGAAATCATCCCGCATACAGCCACAAGGGACAGCACAAATTCTGGAAGTAAAATCATCTTTTAATCTGATCACCGTAAGTAAAAATTGCTCAAGTTCTGAGAGGTGTGACTGTAATGCTAGCAAACAATGACAACATATTTACAAGCTTCTGAGAAATTAAAGCTTTTGAGAACCCAACAAAAAAGTTATATGTATCTGGACGGTAGGGAACGGCGATTAATCGGTTTTTCGATTAAACCCGATATGATTTTCAGTTCGGTATGCCGATATTGTGATTCTAAAAAAACTGTTATATCGAGAGATTCGATTTAAAAAATATACTTCGATATATTTTTAAGATCGTTCCAGGCAATATATCAATATTGTTGGTATTATCAGTGTAATGCGATCTTTTCCAACTTACCTTGTCGCCGGCATCGCAACCCCCTAGATCTAGAGCATGGAATGCGCGTACATTCGGTGCGCGCGCACAATTCACGGGCGCACATCAGATGCGCCCGCACACTTTACTGTGTATATTCGACGTGAGTCGTGGCGTCTTAACAAAGTCGCATCGCTGAAAATTATAGTTTGAAAATTTACCTTTCTCATCATGGGGAAAAGAAGCCCCGTATGGGACTACTTTGAAAACAATGCAGTCAGTAATGGTGTGTATAGATGTACAGTTTGCAAGGACTTGGTTAAGACATCTGGTTCGAGCACGAGCAACCTTCGACAAGCAGCAACACCCCGCCCAGCACGCTGCCCTCAGAGCGAAATCATTGTCGGCAACAGCAGGAAGTCGAACCAGCGCTTCGGAGAAAGCGACACGTAGTGGGGCCAGTGCAGCACAAACAATTCCTGCTTTATTTAAGGGGAGAACATTGTACCAGAGAGGGGACAAAATGTGGCAAAGTATCACGAACGGTGTCACTTTTTGCATAGCAAAGGAGAGCTTGGTAATGGCGAAGGACATTAACTCAGACTTCAGACTACGTAAAAATAAGTGGCATTTTGTGGCTGTAAGTGTTATTTTTGGGTGTGAGAGAGTTAGAATCCAGTTTATCACTGCTTCTATGTGTGTGTAGACACACACAGCAGTGATAATCTGGCTTCTATGTTTGTGTCTGACCAGACACACACATAGAAACAGTGATAATCTGTCTTCTAACTCTAACAGTCAGACTGCCTGTCTCTCTCTTTTCTATTGTAAAAGATCGCATTTACACGTGGCCATTACATGCTACATTCAAGCAAGAAATGGAGGAGAATAAATCTCTAGATTTTGTTTTTGGTGTGTGTTCTATTTTGTGTTTAGAGATGGAGGGAGAGAAGGAGAGGGGGAAAGTTGGGAGAGAAGGAGAGAGGAAGAGAGGAGAGGGAGGGAGAGAATGAGAGGGGGAAAGGAGGGAGAGAAGGAGCGAGGGGAAAGGAGGGAGAGAAGGAGAGAGGAAGAGAGGGGAGGGAGAGAAGGAGAGGGGGAAAGGAGGGAGAGAAGGAGCGAGGGGAAAGGAGGGGAGAAGGAGAGAGGCGAGGGAGGGAGAGAATGAGAGGGGGAAAGGAGGGAGAGAAGGAGAGGGGGAAAGGAGGGAGAGAAGGAGCGAGGGGAAAGGAGGGGAGAAGGAGAGAGGCGAGGGAGGGAGAGAATGAGAGGGGGAAAGGAGGGAGAGAAGGATCGAGGGGAAAGGAGGGAGAGAAGGAGAGAGGCGAGGGATGGAGGGAGAGAAGGAGAGGGTGAAAGGAGGGAGAGAAGGAGCGAGGGGAAATGAGGGAGAGAAGGAGAGAGGAAGAGAGGAGAGGGAGGGAGGGAGAGAAGGAGAGGGGGAAAGGAGGGAGAGAAGGAGCGAGGGGACAGGAGGGAGAGAAGGAGAGAGGGGAGAGGGGGAAAGTTGGGAGAGAAGGAGAGAGGAAGAGAGGAGATGGAGGGAGAGAAGGAGAGGGGGAAAGGAGGGAGAGAAGGACGAGGGGAAAGGAGGGAGAGAATGAGAGAGGGGAGGGAGGGAGGGAGGGAGAGACAGAAGGAGAGAGGGGAGGGAGAGAAGGAGAGAGGGGAGGGAGGGAGGGAGAGAAGGAGAGAGGGGAGGGAGGGAGGGATTGAAGGAGGGAGGGAGGGAGGGAGGGAGGGAGGGAGGGAGAGAGGGAGGGAGGGAGGGAGGGAGGGAGGGAGGGAGGGAGAGAAGGAGAGGGGGAAAGGAGGGAGAGGAGACAGGGAGGAGAGAGTGAGATTGGAGGGGGAGGGAGAGAAGTAGAGGGGAAAGGAGGGAGAGAAGGAGAGAGGAGAGGAGTGAGAGAAGGAGAGGGGGAGGTAGGGGGCAAACAACATCGTATAATTCAACAGACCTTGACACCAACATTACAAACTTTCTGGACCTAGAGCACGCATTTCGAAATGTGCATGCACCGCGACTGCGCGCATCGTCAGTGCGGACGCACTGTCAATGCGCGCACACCGCGACTGAGCGCGCACCATAAATGCGCGCGCCATCAATGCACGCGCACTTCGAATGCACGCGCATGCGCAGTATAAAAACTCGATAGATCGGTTTAAGCAGGTATGAGCAAACCGGTATAGCCATATCCGGAAAAATACCATATCGCCGTTCCCTACTGGACGGGAATGCCAATCTTTAAAAAAAATACTCATGGACGTAGGCCTATGCTTTAGCGCCTATTCCACGTGGTATGTCAATCGGAAATCATCCCGTATACAGTCACTACATAAAAAGGTAGCACCACTTTGTGGAAGCTGAAATCGTATTTTAATCTGATAAATGTAAGTAAAAATGACTTAAGTTTTTATAGGCGTGTTTCTGAAATATCATGTTTCTTGGTTTGTCTTGATTATCACATTTGATTTATATTATTAAAGATGTATTTCTGTACTTAAAAATTGCTTTTAGAGACGTCCACTGGCATGCAAAAAAATATGACCGCAAAGAAAAACAGTGCGACTTTATTTCACATTCAGTTTTGTACCCAGAGTGAAAAAACATCAATGTCGCACGAATTTGGCATAAAAATAGTTTCACCATCATCTGATCGAGCGAACTCGGGCATTGACAACCACACTTCTCCACTGATCCCTTCACTCCATGCAGCCTGAAAACTCCCGCCTGCCAATACCCCAATCGCGCTCCAGAGTATCGATGTAGTTTAGGGCCGGTCTACCTCGTGTTCTGTGACCGTGCAATGGTTCCCATAGGATAGTAGGACGATGGACAGTTTCCTCCCGGCTTCTCCAGCTATGTCCTCTGAACCTAGGATGCCTCTGCGGTAATGTCTGTGATACTAGTGTGGTGGTGTACCATACAGCTCACTATTTGTCAGATGCTGTCGCCAGTAAACGTTCAGGGCGTCTCTTAGAAGCCTGGTATATACCTCACGAGTCACCTAATCTCCTGGTCGAGGTTTGCCTAAGTGTCCAGCATTCTGCTCGGTATAGGAGCGACTTTCAGCCCTCGCGTTAATGCACATTCATCATAATATGGAAATCGATATTGGTAGAGCGGTTGAAGTATTGGCTTCAAAGCCACCAAGGCATCTCGAATATGGAACGCTATTAAATAATTAATTTCCCCTCCCTTATTTTTCCAAGTATTTTTTCGTCAGGTCAGTATTGCTTGATGGGTCACTTCCTTTAATTTTGATTCTAAATAAATAAATAAAAACTAACTACACTATTGCTCACAGTTCAACGATATTTTCAGGATAATGCTGATAACAGGCTTGTAACACGTGTGAATTAACTGTTTTACACTGATTTTCAGTTTCTGTATATTTTCTTGTCTTTTATAAAATTTGCTTTGCTGGAATATCTGAGCACATCATCCATACTTTACTCTTACATTATTGTTCATTACAGTCCGAAAGAAATTTAGTCTTAGGATAACAATGCAGAACAACTTATTAATTACCGTCAATCTGTAGTTTATGATCATTTTCTCTATACGCATACATTTATCAAGCATTCGTCATTGTACTGTTTTAATTGGATTGTCATTTACTTTATCGTTTGCATTCCTTGCATCATCGAGTCAACAATCGTGTTTGCTTTTATCGGCGAACACATTCGACCTTCCCAATTAGACACGGACTACCGGGGAAAATAAAAACACTGAATAAATAATGATGCTCTTAAACACCAAGGGCATGAAACATTTACCGTTTGTATTGGATCTTCTGAATCGATTAAATAAGACCTCAAACTGTGTAAAACGTCGGAGCCTCGAGGGGGCTTCGGGGGCAGCCCGCAAGCCCCCGGCCATTGTTGGTCCCATCACTAGCAATTCGCAACCCCCAATTAAAAATCCTGCGTACGGCCCTGCAATGGTAGGCCCTTTCGTAATGCAAAGATCTATCTATTCGCAGTTTACGCCAGTTAAAGGTGGACGATGTTATAGTAGTGAAAGTGGAAACATATACCAAGGCATGGCCAAGTTAAAAAAAATTGCGGTTAATGTGAAACTTGTGTATTGTTCCATACAGAGCAGATCCGCAGCGTAGAGATATGAACAAGCGAATTACATATCGACTTTCTAGTAGTAACGTGTCCTATAATTTTCACTGTAATCAATCGCTGTAAAAGGTTGGATTTGCACAAAATGTTTAAGTGGATCATTGCTTTTTTAAGTCAAATAAAACATTTGATTAATCAGCTGCTTTTCTCGTTCCATTAAACTTCCACATATTTCGTATTTCCTACAAAATACAATTTAGCTACCACCAAACTGACCATCAAAATTCACAGGACACAGGTGGAGCCCGAGTAAATATTTCCATCTATACTCCAGGGTCAGGTTTAGAGAAACAGAAAAGCTCATGAAAACTGTCCAGCCGCATTACTATGTCAAGGTTAGACACAAAGTATAGCTCCACCTGTACGTTTCCAAATAAGGGTTAGTGATACAGTAAATTTCTCTTTTCACTATGCATCACACTATCTGTTCAGGGAAAGTTAGACGCAAAATAAAGATCCAGTTACGCTGTCTTTCTACATCTGTATGGCCCACCCGGATCAGCGTTGGGGTGTATTGATTAGATGTTATGCAAGTTGGTCATAAATAAAAAATAATCCTGATGGAAATTTTGGAAGAGTGAAGGCAGTGGTCAGGTAAGGTGAATGAAGGAGCTGTTTTAAAACCATGAAACATCTAACCGCAGAAAACTCGAGTAATATATGTATGATATGAGTGTAGCAGTAATAGTGGAAGGACGCATTTGGATGGTGCTCATGATAACCTCCAGCTACATGTATGGAATGGTGTACAGGTGGACAGAGCAGACAAGAGCTGGAGACTTGATCAGTCAATTGACACATTATCCCTCCAGCAGCAATCGGTCCTATAATTGTTTACTCTAATCTACCACTCTAAATTGTTAGAATTTCACGATCGACATTTCCTTCTTGTTAACTCTTCTTGGTGTGATGTCAAATAAATCTTTTGAACGATTACATGCTTTATTCGGTTCATTAACCTGTGGAACGTTTTGAATATTTTGCAGGCCAAATTGAAGTTACCTCCAACTAACCATTAAAACTCACCGATCAAAGGTAGAGACAGAGATCTCTCTTTTCAATGTCCTCCACATTCCCGATTGAAGGATGGAAAAAAAGAAATGCCCCATCTATACTCTACATCTTCACTTCAACATACCTTTCGTAGAGTGTTGGAGATACGTTGAGAGAGGATTAGTTGTCCTCATATGGAATAAAATAACGACAAAGTCAACACATTGTAATTGCAGCAAATTGTATTAGTTTAGCAGCAGTCATTTTGCAAATAATAAAAATACTAATTAAAATATTAATCAACATAACAGATTAGTTTTATCTTCCCCCTATTCCGCGACCATTAGAATATCATACAGTCCACATATATAGCGTTTCTCTTCTATGTGTGATTGCTGGTTTCTCTGGAGCCCCCTGACTAAGCGAAACACTTTTCACATTCTGCACATTTATACGGCATCTCTTTCTGTAATCGCTGGTGGCTTTGAAAGCGGCTGAAACTCTTTCCTCGTTCGGCAAACCTTTCACACATTGCAAAGTAAATTTCAGGGCCGAACGACACATGCTAAACATACGGCAATCAGAACAGAAAAACAAGATAGGGAAATATATTTGGGATATAAGTTAATGTAATTTATCCTAAAATGAGTGAAACATGAAAACACAACAACGGGTAACAAAGCGAATGAAAAGATTGGCGAGAGAGAAACATCAAGTTTTCTCCGCTATACTCCGTCCCCGATTGTTGCTTATCGCTTTGCTTGTGTACTATCTTTAAATATAAAGCATGTCTTCTTAGATTTGTGGAATTTCCTTTACACGTTCCTGTAATTACTTGCAATGTAACTACATCCTGTTTAATATCCGGTCTGGTCTTTTGTCTGGGTGTTGGCCTGGCTGTGATCTGGGTTTCAGTTCGACTCAGGTCTGGCGCGGCTCCGGTTTGTTGCCAGAATGTCCGCGATATGCATATCAGCTTGGCTTAGGTCTGCGTCCAGAATTGCAAACCTACAGAATAGTACACATGATTGAATAGATGTACATTTTAGAGCAAATGTCCGCAAACACTATTTCATTCAATGAATGGGAAATCCATGGAAAAGACTCCCCAGGCGGATGAATGAAGCATGAATGTTTGATTCTATCAAACACAGATTAGATAGTTTTCGTTCAGGAAATAACTTCCTGGAATAAACTGAATTGGTATTTAGGGGTGTGTTTTTACGTGACCACGGGAAGGTGGATGGCTAACTAGATCGAATTTACTCTTTTATTGTCCAGGATTTCTTAAGGAAGCTTTTCGTCTCTCAGTGGGTTGTGAATTGATGGAATTCGCTATCCTAGAAGGCAGTAGATACTCAATCCTTGACTGTTTTCAAGGTTGACAACGATAGATTTTTTTCAATACAATGTTTAGGGGTTATGGGAATGGAGCAGGTAATTAGAGTTAGGTCGGGAGATCAGCCAGCATATTATCGAATGGTGGGGCAGGCTCTAGGGGCCGAATGGTCTACCCCTGCGCCTATTTTTTATGTTCTTATACATATGCTTTCTTAAGTTATCTGGAAATTGCGATACAATATGCTGTAAAAGGAAAGTGTGACACTTGTAATCAAAATTGGGCTGTGCTGAGCAATCAAGTTCACAATGTTAATTTTGTTCTAGAGAGCAATACTCGTTAGTTTATTATACAAATGACAGGATCAAAACAAAATCTTTCACGATTAGCTTCTACGTGTTCCTGCACAAAAATTCAGTCACAAAGTATTATAATCAACCTTAATATTTGTGATGTTTCAACATGCAAATCCTGTGTCTGATTTTCAATTTGGACAATTCTTTCCCCTGTTGAGCACTCCAGAGAACTACGCTAGATGATAATCACAATACAAATGCAAGGTGTTTTGTTGCAGGATTCGAACTAATCATCTCAATAGTTGATAATGTCAACAAAAATTAAATTGAAAAATATTACTGCACGTGTGCTGAGGTTCTGTTTTTGTCATATTTCAACCATCAAACCTAAGATGGTGTGCTTGGCAGCGGGATGCATTTCAAAGTCACATTTCTGTATCCAACCTTTACTGTCCTATGTCACCGTTCGGAATTGGCCATTGATGAATTAGTAGATTTTATAAGATGTTACCATTTAGGTGAAAATATTGCGAAATGAAACGAGGTACATTCTCTCTGACAACAAAGCGAGAAATACAAATGGAACTCGCTTCCTTAAAATCAGGTCAACTGTAGGACGCACAACAGCAATGCTCAGTCATTTCAAAGGGGCATTTGCTAGATAGAAAATAACATTTGATAGAAACGCTGAGGACTCCCAATAGATTGCCAATGGCTTCGCCGTGAGTCCACGGCCTGGCTAATGGTAAGGCAGCTGATGTGGATTAGTGAACATGATATCGCTGACAAAAAGGCAGCTGGTGTGGATGGCATGGACTTTCTATTGGTGAGGCTAATGATGTGGAGCGGGGGCCATGGCCTTGCTAGTGATAAAGCCCACTACGTTTGTGTTTCAGGCAGCTTATCTGAGAATGCGGATGGTGAACAGTGAGTATTTGATAGATCGACCCGAAAAACAGCCAGTCATATCCTCCTTATACCTGATAACTCAGCGACTACGCAATAGATATATTGTGCATGCTCTCTGACGCTGTGCTAGAGCGGAAACAAAGGATAACACTTGTGGGATCTAGATATACAGAAGTATTTCCCTGATTTCTGTATTGTTACAGTGAAGCTTCACGTGAATCGCAAGGACTTAATTTGATCCACATGAACCATGCTTATTTGTGATGTCATTCTGAATGTGTGGGATCCATTCATAATATAGCTGACGCAGTAAACGTCCAGCGCATTGGGACGTCCTCCTGACGTGGGAGGCGCTATAGAAACGTAATTTTATTTTTGTTGTTGTTTTCTTACAACACAAGAGCAGAGACACAAGGCTTTAATTAGTGAAAATTGATTGCATGCACTTTTGTTGATGAGAACAGAAGCCATGGGAATATAAGGCCAAACTATTAGATTTGATCTCGATCGCAAAATGAAGATTAAGGATCCATTTGTGACCTAAAAAAAGTACTATATTCCATTATATTAATTCCTAATCTAAACCTGCCTAACTGTGATTGAAATGATCACATAGTTAGTAATTCAAATGGTTCATTAATGAACATGTTCCACGGCTTGACTGTATGATCACTGAAATAACGCACCTGTAGATTCGAAATATAGGAGACAGTTTGCACACAGCCGAGACTCATCCATGAAGTGAGAGATCATATGTATCTGGGGGAACTATTGGCCATGAAACTCAGAGAAAGTCACTGCATTATTTGAATGGTGACCTGGGATATTGTGACATCCATTTCAACAAGGAGCCAGGACCTCAGTTCGACAGCACCTTAGTAAATGCAACACATCATCAACAATACGTTTAACCCACAATACTTTTATTCCTTTGCGGCTGATAAGCAATCAGCATTTCATATACAGGTGTATGCAATGTATGGCAGAGTATTGGAATTGTATGTCAGCATTATCCTTTGTGGAAAGCGTTATCACCTTTAACGGGTTAATCTACAGCAGTGACCTCAGCGCCCTGTACACACTGTGGTCACAAAGGCCTTTGTCCCTCCCAAGCTGTGCCCAATGCTGTAGGTAATGGGTTCAATGCTGGCGAGTGGTCCCTGTGTAGACAATGTACACACACACTCCAGGCTGGGGAATACTGTGTGTAGGTGGGGGGGGGACACACTCACATGTGCATCTCTCTGATGGTTTAGATACTTTAACAACAACACATTGCACTGACACACGGTGGCGTGTGTGGTGTTTTGGGCCTGGGTTTCATCATGGGATGGACACCCAGCTGCCCCCAAATTACATCATTGATGTGAATTGCGTAACTCAGGGCAGATAATGTTTTGTTTGCACACGGCTTAAACTCTCCCAGGATCGTGGGGTAAAATTGCTCAAAGGAGCGTTCCCCACTTTCCTTTAAATAATACCCCGTTTTATGCTCTTGAGAACCACTGTTTTTTGCGTGAGTTGCCTTTTGTAGAAGAGGATTCATTTTGTCTCTGTGAGGATGAGAGATCCAATAATTTGGAGAATTGAAGACAGTTACTACCCGATTCTTGCTGCTTTTGGAATTCCTGGCAAGTGATTTACCCAATTCAGTATTTAGGTTAGTTTGCAGTACAATTTGTAGTCTGACTCAGTTTAGAAATCTCACCTTTCAATCAGCACATGGTCGGTTGTGTAATCCTTCAAAGTCCCTGTTGACCTATTTCGTGATACTGACCAACGACGTTCAAATCAATTGCGAGGACGTGAGTTCTTAACTGAGTGCGGTAGCGAGAATAAAAACTTAGGATGAAATCTCCCGTTTGCCTCCTCACATATTAAAGTTTGCAGGGCGCCATTCGAAAGGAAAAACAGATCATGTGAACCCGGTGGCATTTCGATTCTGTAATCTTTTTTATGATGCAATATAACAATTATTTATCTGGCTGATTTCATCTCTGTGCATCTGTCAATGTGTCTGTGTATACCGCTCTGTGTAGTTGTGTCTCTGCACATTCAATTCGATCTATGTCTGTGACTGTCTCTCTGAACGGGTATAGATCTTCCTACCGATTAAAAAACAAAGTTTAGTTGTGCCTTTCTGACTGAATCTATGTTTCTCTGGATCGTCCTGTGAGTCCCTTCTTTGCTTGTTACTCTTTTTCCCTCTCTGCGTGTCAGTACATCTCCCTCTGTCTGTGGAAATCTGTCTGCCTTTGTATTTGTGTGTGATTGTGCTACATGATGATGGGCAGCGAGCCAGAATTTTCTCCATCTCCTTTGATTCCGCAAAATAGTGACTTCATGTGAGAGAAGCGAATATTACCCAACAGAAAGTCCAGCACAAAATATACACTTAATCAGCACAAAATCAACTGTAGAAACGGATTATTATAACTGGCCATTTTCCCCTCTCTCTCTCTGTAGCTAACCTCGCGGACATTGTGATCCTGTCTCGAGGGAGGTGCGGTCTCTCCAAATGTGTCTCTCATTATCTGCTGGCCATGTCAGTGGCTGATCTGATGGTGGTAATTCTCTTGGTAATTGTCTATCGCATTGTTAATTATTACTTCGCATATTCATTCGTGTCGATCACTCATGTTTGCCGGCTGCTATGTGTACTGAGTGGTGCAGCAGGTAATAACTCTGTCTGGCTAACTGTGGCTTTCACCTTTGATCGATGTGTCGCCATCTGCTGCCCACAACTGAAAACTAAATATTGCACCGAAAAAACAGCTGCTGCAGTGATAGCGGGGCTGAGTGTGTTCTTCATTGGGGAAAATATTCCCTGGTATTTTGTCGATGAACCGCAGTATATATTTAACAATACACCGTGGGGATGCGTTACGATAGCAAGCTTTTACTCGTCTATCCTATGGGCAGTGTATGACCTCCTCGACACAATTTTAACCCCGATTCTCCCATTCGTTGTGATTTTGCTGCTCAACGCCCTGACTGTCAGGCACATCCTAGTGGCCAGTCGAGCCCGCAGGAGATTGCGGGGACACAGTGATGGGGACAGGAATAGAGATGGGAGAGACAGTGATCCAGAGATGAAGAGTCGGAGGAAAGCAATTGGTATACTCTTTGCGATATCAGGCAATTTTATACTGTTATGGATGACACATCTTTTTTTTTTCTTATACTGGAGAATTTCAGAGAAAATTTATTTTTCAGGCTACAATGATACTTGGTACATTATTCAGCAAACTGGATTAATGCTGCAGCTTTTAAGCTCCTGTACAAACACATGTATTTACGCTGTTACCCAGACTCAATTCAGGCAGGAGATTAAGAGAGCGGTGAGATTTCCTTTTATACTAATTCTTAAGATACTTAATTAGCAATACACGAAAGTCCATTTGAAAGAGAGAGAACAGCTTCAGCTTCACTGGCCGTTCATATTCCCACGTGAGTAATAGATACAGAATAAAGCTCCCTTAACGATAACAGGAAATGTTGTGTGTTTAGCGACTATTACTTAGGAAGGACGGCCAAATGGCTGGTTGTTGAGACACAAGGTAAAGCTCCCGCTACACCGTCAATCAGCAAATGTGTGTGCAGTTAACTATCATAGAGAGGAAAATTACCATCAATTGTTTTTGTCTTCTAACCAGTCTTCATGTCTTTACTCAAACGCTCTGGCGTTGCTGAAGGAAATCACATCTGTTTAACTTCAGCTTCATTCAAACCGTATCTGTCATACATTTCACAATGCAAACAGTACCAATCTGATATATATCCAGAAGCATTTGAACCTAGACCTTGTGCACGTGCTTGCGTGATTTCAAACCACTGCCTATGAGTGAATGCTGAAATCACAGATGAGTACCGTCAATATAAGGTTAACGTCAGTCAGTGTAATTTTGATCATAGACCAAAGAGCCAGATAACTAACATACATCTGCAATCAACACTGATGAAATTGGCAACAGCATAAATGGTGAACATTACTCAAAATCATTGTCACAGTGAAATTTTTGTGATTGGGAAAGCTGATGGTGATCTATAGAAAAGTAACCCTTAAATGGCTAACAGTATTTCAAACTATTCTCCCAAATGTGTTGTCAGTAAACTTTTCGCCGAGTTGTTCCAAATAAAGTTTTTGGTTTCCATCACATTCGTCAGACTTCTCATTTTAAATGCAGAAGTATCAACTGTTGATGCAAATGAATTCTGCTCTAGCTTTCGAGGTCTAAACGACTAATAAACATATAAGTAAAATGTATTTACCAATATCAATAAGGTAATGATTTTTCTATTTTATTTACAATTTCCTGAACTTGAATGCCTTATCTACATTAACTTTCTTCACTAAGTGAGTTTTGAATCAAACACGAGATTATTGTATTGTAATCTCACTACAAATAGTGGCGGAATATAATATCACGGCAAGTTAGTTATCGATCCAAACAACGATTCTCAATGTATTTTCTGGACCATCGTGTTAACAACTCCACACCATAGCTTGTATCCTGGACTCGCACACATACGTGGAAAATTGTCTACGAGTGACCTGTGTACTATAAATTCCGAGCAATATTTTGCTTTGTGTTTGATTAATTTGAATTGATAAAGAGCCATTTCTTGTTCTCAACCGGCCTCTAAAACTTCCTCAATTTTACTGTCCGTTGTGGAGACAATATTTTGGTAAAGGCTGCACTCGGATGCTCACAGTGACATCCCGCAAACAGCCATCAGACACACTGATAACTCAACAAAGAATTACTGGCAAGGACCCAGGCAGAAACTCGCTTCTATACTTAAATTATTTGGTGGGTTTCCAATGGGATACCAACAAGTCCCCTGCTACCTCTGTTGTTATTCTTCCTCAAGTGATTCAATATATCAGTGAAGGTTGACCTTGTTGAGGAAGTGCGTTTTCTAAAGGAGGCTGACCAAAAGTTACACTGTGTGTACTTGAAATCGGACCGCAGAAAGGTTTCTGTGCTAATCAGACAAGAGCAGACAAGATCCAAGAATCATAGGCTCATAGAATTATAGAATCTTACGGTACAAAAGAAGGCCATTTCGACCATCGAGTCTGTGCCGGCTCTTTAAAAAGAGCAATGTAATCCCATTGCTGAGCTTTCTCTCTCCCCATAAGATCGCAAAGCCGTCCTCCCCAACTAAAGGTCTAACCTCTCTTTTCAAAGTTGATATCGAATCGGCCCCTACCACCATTTCAGGCAATGGATTCACGTTGCTTTCATTCAGAGGTTTCCCAAATTATCAGAGCAAGAGAATATTATCATTTTAAATAGTGTCTTTCACCACGGAAACGGCAACCATTGTTGCGTAAGCGGAGTAGATAAGGTGTAGGACTTGAAATCCAATGGCGTTTTCCCGCGCAGGTTCGAAACCTGCTCGAAGTGTTTTTGAAATGGAACCTGTTACAGCCACACAATTGGAGACGTGGTCGATGTGAAAACAAACTTTGTGTTATTTCTTCATTGATGCGTCTGATTTGACCTGTTTTCACGTGCTCTTGTAGGAATCTCAAAGTGAACTCATACATAGTTTGTGGTGATCGTCACTAGAATGGTAACACATTGCAGCATCAAACAACACTATTAACATGCGCCAATTGCCATGTATCCCAACAGAATATGTATCGCTGCATTTGATATAGAATCTTGGAGTCCTGTATCTCAGCGGTTAGAGCACGCGCCTTACAATCGTGAGACCTGCGTTTCGAATCCAGGCAGATCATGGCGAAACTTTGGGGGCAAGTTTCCTTACTCCCCACACGCGCGTACTAATAATCCTTCAAAAAAAAAACAATAATGAAATTGGTCATTTCAATACATGCCTGTATGTGGGACACTGCTGTGCGCAATTGGCGGCTCTGCTTTGCCCACGAACATACAGTCAATTCAATTCACTTTTTTTTTGTGAAGCGCTTTCTATCGCCTAGAAAATGTGAAAAGAGCCATAATAAGAACATAATAACTTAAGATTTAAGAGCAGGATTAGGCCATTCGGCCCTTCGAACCTGCTCTGCCATTCAATAAGATCATGGCTGATTTTCTCACCGAAATCTAACTACCTGTCGTATTCCCATATCCTCTAACCACTGTATTTTCAAAAATCTACCAGTCGCAGCCTTGAAAATGTTGAGACTGAGCCTTTACAGCTTTCTGGGGTAGTGAATTCCATAAGCTCGCTACCCTCTGAGTGAAGAACTATTTGCTTAAACTTGTTCTAAAAGGCTGACCCTTAATTTTAGGAATGTGAACCCTGGTTATAGATTCCCCTACCAGGGGATACAATCCCTCAGTGTCTACTTCATCTAGCCCTTTAAGAATCGTATATGTTTCAATAACATCCCCCTTAATTCTTCTGTAGTCTAGAGAATACAGCCCTAGTTTGTTCAACTTATCCTCATATGTCAGTCCCCTCAACCCAGGAACTAACCTAGTGAATCTACGCTGAACCCTCTCTAAGGCAAGCATATATTTTTTAAATAAGCAGACCAAAACTGCACACAGTACTCTAGATGCGGTCTCACCAAAGCCAAATACAGTTACAGCAAGACTTCCCTTCTCTTGTACTCTAAACCTTTTGAAATGAACGCTAGCATGCCGTTCACCCTCTTAGTTGCTTGCTGCACCTGCAAACTAACTTTTGGGGACTGGAGTATAAGGATACCCAAATCCGTTTGAAGACTGACACTAAAGAACTTCTCCTCCTCTGGAAAATAATCTATTCTTTTATTCTTGCTACCTAGACTGTTCAACGAATGAGCATCTACAGTCTTCTGGGGTAGTCCATTTCGTAAATTCTATCAATTAAATTCCCTCTGAATGCAACAATAGTTCCTCAAATCTGTGTTAAACGCCCGACCCTTAATTTTCAGACTGTGAGCGCTGGATTTAACAACAAAAACAACAACAACAACTTAAAATTATAAAGAGCCTTTCACGTCGGGAGGACGTCCCAAGGCGCTGCACAGGAGGCGTGTGACCCGAGCTGGGAGGGGAGTGTTCGGTAAGCGGTGAAACACGTAGTGGAGGACGAAAAATTCGGGGGTGGAACAAAAGGCACGGTCGAAGAGGAAAGTCTTGAAACCTTGAAAGAGGAAATGGAAGAAACGAGACGGAGGGATTGACGGATGGCATTCCATAGGGTGGGAGTGGAGAAACTGAAGGCCCGGCCTCCGATGGTGGGGCGGATCGGGCGGGGGGCGGTGGAGGCGGAGGATGGGTCGGTACAAAAAGAATGCCATTGTGGGAGGAGGTCGGAGGTTTCTAGGGCAGAGGTGAAAGTTTGAGGGGCAATCTTCTTCCAGGGCCGGTAGAAGATGATGGTGGGTTTGGAGGTGGAGGGGGAGTGATAGAGGTGTTGTAGGAGATGCACAAATGGTCGGAGATGGCCTTGTCTGTGATGGTGACGCCAGAGACGTTGAGGCCTCGGGTGATCACCAGATCTAGCGGATGGCCGTGGGTGTGCGTGGCATTCTTAATATGAAGGTAAAAGTTGAAAGACGAAAGTAAAGAGGAGAATTCAGAGGAAATGGGGGCAGGGGGGGGTGAAATGGAGGTTGAAATCGCCAAGAATAATAAGGCGATCAGAGGAGGCACAAGGGGAAGTTAAAAGTGAAGAAAAGTCTGAAATGAAAGTGGGGGAGGGTTTGGGGGGGCGATAAACTAATAGGATTTTGAAAGAACTGTGGGAGGAGTGAGAGAGGGTGAGTTGTTCGAAAGAAGGGAGGGAGCCGGAGGAATAGGGGGATAGGGCGAGGGATGACTTTGAGATGAGCGCCACGCCACCGCCACGACGGTTGGGTCGAAGAGCATGGTGGAATGTGTAGTTGGGTGGTGTGGCTTCAACAAGGGGGAAAGTGTCGCCTGGGGTGATCCAAGTCTCCGTCAGGGCCATGATGTCAACGTTCTCATCAAGGATGAGATTGTTGATGGCCAGTGCCTTGTTGCAGACAGAGCGGACATTTTGGAGGCCGATGCGGAAAGAGCAATTGGCCGAGGGGTGAGAGGGGGGGCTGGGATGTTCGGCGGGGATGGTGGGGATCTGGATAAGGGAGGAGAGATTGACCCCCCGGGTTTGTGTCCGGTGGGGCTGACGGTGATGGTGGGGGACAGGGCACTTGGTGTGGCTGCTGTTGGACAGCCAGCACCGAGTGCCACGGTGAGCCCGACGGAGAATTCCAAAACTGGAACAAAGGGAAGCGGTGGGAGGGTCGAGCAGGGACAGTAAACGATGAGTTCGAGGAGAAAGAACGGTAAAGAGGGAATATCGGAGAGAGGGGTTTGGGGGGAAAAACTGGAGGAGAGGGATGGAAGCTCGGGTCATGGCGGCAGCCATAATGCGCACGCGGGAGACCAGTAGCGAGGGATCAATGGTGCGGCATCATCCCAAGGATTGAGAGGCCACGGTTGGCGGATACAGAGGCGTTGTGGTCTGCAGCCTGTCCGGGACTGAGGCCGAGGCTGGGGCTGTGGGTTTCAGGGCCGGTTGCGTGGCGCTCTTAACAGGAGTTAAGAGAGTCTTTTCCAGTTATAGTTTTGTGTTCCATGATGGTAAACAGTTAAACTGTTCCAGCAATGACAAGGCTGTTTTTGAACACACGGTTCCCCAGGGAATGATGCAGCAACGTGTAAAAGCGAAAGCAAAAATTAAATAAGTGATAATTCTTGATTTGAACAAGTAGCAGGGAACCGTGGACATAACGAATTCGGCCGCAACCAGACACAGGAAAAGCCTCAGGAGTAAGTATGTCCTCAGCCGAACCCCACTTGACCTGTCATCAGAGAAGTTGAGACATTGACAAGACTTGGATATTTGCAGAGCATATGGTGGCGCTTGCCTGCTCTATGAAAACTGCCTTGAAATTTGCCTATAACAGTTACAGCCACTACAAAGTAGATACAATTCTGTGACATCTTGCCCACTCAACCCTTGTTAGCTGCGTGGTTTAGAGCTGTAATGGGTTGGGTGGTCCAAGGTGGATAGGCAGCAGAAAGCTTGTCAATCACTGATTTCAATGGCACGAAATGTATAACTCCACAATTTATCCTGACACTGCTTTCGCCTAATATATCCCCGAGAGAGAGGGATAGTAATAATAATAATAACAATAATAATAATAATAATCCTTGCATTTGGTATAAACACTTTTCACATCTGATCGACATGTCTCAGAATAAAACGTCAAATGAATTGAAGGTAGACTTGTGGGGGAAACGTAGTAGCCGATTGCATACAGCAGCCTCCCCACAAACAGTCGTGGATTAAAATGACCATTTATTTATTATTCTGGGTTATTCGGACGGATTATTATTAGACGCGTGACGTAAGCAAATGTATAGAACATACTGAACCCTAATCTGCCTGGATGCCAACATGGGACTCAATTTTGTAATGTGAGTGATTTAACCACTGAGATACAGAACTGCAGCTTATCAGCTGGATTTCCTGGAGCATATCATGTTACAACAGGTTTGGACGCTCTTATGCAGATTGATGGATTTTATATATGTCAGACACGTGTGAGTTTTACATGTTTCAGTTATCTGGCTGATCAAATCAAACAGCTGGTTCAATTCAAAGAGAGATATCGATGAGGATTGACTGAAAAATATTGGTCAGTTATAGAACTAATCATACTTTTGAATAACTGTTCACTATGGTGCGAAATTAAGCTGTAATTTCATGCTGAGGCTGCTGATGATTTGCTAAACTGTCACTTTTGATTACGTAATTGATTTCTCATGCGACAACAATTTGCTTTCATATCGCTCACTTCACGCAGCGTTGTGTCCTTCAGTACATCACAATTGTGGACGCTGACAACGTGGCAGATAACGGAATGGTTACAGTGACTAGAATGACAATTGAAATGGAAAGCCTTTTTTCAAAATGTAATGCTGGGAGAGAGGGAGCACTCTCACCATATGCGATAACATATACATGTATCGTTCAGCCTTTCGGGCATTCCACGCCTTTAGAACTGCAATCCTGAGTCCCAGCACCGAACTGGCTATCTTGCCTCCTGCAGAGCTCGCATCACTGTCCTCCTCATTGGCCATGTCTTCGGCCAATCTATTAAAGCTGCTAATTGCTGCATTCAGTGATCCCAACGCCGCCTCCAAACAAGTCACCGTCTCATGGCCTAATTTTATATTCTTGAATATACAGCACTTTCGGGCATGCACTTGACATGAAATATCCTGCAAAATTAAAATTTAGTCTTCCATGGTCGTGATCACGTACACATTTTACTCAATGGCATGGTTGTTGGTGAAAAACGTTTCAATTGAGTCATGCTACAACGTGCACAGGCAAAACAAAAACATAAAGCGTGATACTAGATCTGTAAAGGAATTGGTGGTGCATGCCTGCCCTATGCAAACTGCCTTGAAATTTGCCTGCAAGATATAAAACCACAACTAAATAGGTTATATCCTGTAACATCCTATGGTCTATATTTCCCCATTTTTTCTCTCCCACACTTCGTGTTTAGTCAAGTTACATTTGCAATCTTCCTTTCATTGGGAACCGTTCCAGAATCCAGAGAATTTTAGAAGATCAAAGATAAAACATACACTATCTCAGTAGCTACCTCTTTTAAAACCTTAGCATGGAGGCCATCAGCTCCAGGGGATTTACAATTTACCTAAAACCAATTATTTATCCATATAAATTTCCCTAAGTTGCTTGCTAACATTGTCGTTTTGGTTCACCTCGATTCTTTGTAAGTTTTCGGTTTCTTCTCAGGTGAAGACAGTAGCAAAGTACTTGTTTAATGGCACTGCCGTGTTTATGTCCCCATTATAGGTCATCCTTTCTCTACGTGTAAGGGATGCACAGTTACCTTTGATAGCCTCTTCCTCTTTTTATAGTTTTTTATTTGTAAAATCTCTTGCGGTGTATCTTAATATTACTCGCTAGTTTGCCCCCATATTCCATTATCTCCATTTGATTCACTGTTTGGCTCTCCTTTCTTGATCCCTAAAGCTCTCCCAATTCTCATTTTTACTGCTCATCTTAGCTGTTTTATAGTTTTCTTCATTCAACTTTATACTCTCCCTAACTCCTCTGGTTAGCCACGGTTGGAGCACCTATACTGTGACATTCTTATTCCTCAAAGGAATACGGAGGTAATATACAGTTTGGCAACAGGATAGCGAGTCAGAGAGGTAGGAGGGGAACTATGGAGGGCCTTGAATGCCTGTGGAGTGCCTCGAGAACTCGATTTAGAAGCGTGACATCTGTGTTTGGATCCAGGCAGTTCAGAGCGAAAATTTGGTGAAGTTTCCTTACTCCACCTGCCTAATACTCATCCCTCTAATATAAAAAAAATGGTTCATTTGCATCCAGGTCTGTTTGCGGGATACTGCTGTGTGCAACTGGCAGCCGCATTTCGTGCGCAAATGTACAGTAATTCACTTTACAGTATATTCTATGAAGCGCCTTGAGGCATTGATAATATGTGAAAAGGGCTTTACTAAAAGCAAAGACTTTAATGTGTTTAAAGCAAAAATGTGATATTTGTTCGGGAGCTGAATCTTCCTTCGGTATCATAGAAGAGCAACGTCGACATGAGCAATTTAACCAGAGCCAGACACAGAAAAAGCTTCAATCGCCAGTTTTTAATCGCCACGACTAATCCCACTTCACCGGTTACCAGAGAAGATGAGGCATTGACAACATTTGGGTGTTGCAGAGGATTTGGTGGCGCTTCCCTGCTCTATGCAAAATCCCTCGAAATTTGCGTGTAGAATATACAGCCTCTACAAAGCAGATACAATCCTGAGACATCTTTCCTACTCAACTCCTTGCAATGGGTGGGCAGCGGGCAGTAAACAGATTAGATCAGAAAGTTATAGGGTGGTTCAGCAAGTGATTGCAAAACTTGAAAACATCTCAGTTGGTTTGTTGGCTTGTATTGTATTGGAAAAGTTATCATATTGGAATGATGCAGCCGATTCACACTTAGGTAGATTCCATTACCGACTGTGATAACAACAACAACAACAACTTTGATTTATATATTGCCTACTGCAGAGCTCACATCACTGCCCTCCTCATTGACCATGACTTCGGCCAAGCTAATGACAATGCTAACATCTGAACTCCCTGAACCCAACTCCACCTCCAAATAAACCATTCTCACATGGCCTAAATTCATACTCTTGACTATACAGTAACTTCGGGTGTGCACTTGACAAGAACAACAACAAGAGAGTTATATTCCTAGATCGCCATTCACGTCGAGTGGCTGAACAATCACGTTAGGACCCGAGTGGGGCAGGTGGGGAGTGTTAACGTATGTGCAGGGGGAAGGACAGTTGGAAAGCGTGGAGAGTTAGGAGGGCAACAGGAGGCACGGTGGAAGAGACCGGCCTTAACGGAGGCAAGGGAGGAAGCGAGGCTAACGAATCAGCGTTCTGCTGGCTATCCATCTTGGATCAAACCCCATTCAATATCTGGAAGGAAAGGGAAATAATTAGGTGCACAGGTAAATCTTAGTTTTCCTGTGCACAGAAGAATACAGAACTTTGTATTTTGTGCAAAAGGCATGTTGGCGTTTATTACAAAAGCGTTAGAATACAAGAGTTGGGAAGTCTTGCTGCAACTGAAGAGGCCTTTCCTGAGAACGCACCTAGAATATTGTGTGCAGGTTTGGCTTCCTTATTTATGAAAGGAATTACTCCCCTTAAAGTGGGTGCACAACAAGTTTGATTCATGGGAAAACGGGGTGCAGCTATGACAATAAGATGAGCAATCTAGGCCTATATTCTCGAGAATATCGACGTATTATAGGGGATTTTATCGTCGCCTATAAGAAAATTAAGGGGCAAGACAGAGTAGGCAGTGGCAGAATATTTTCCCTGGTTGGAGAAATGATAGCAAGTGGGCACAGTCTTCAAATTATGGGTCAGCCCTTCCGCTGTTTGTTGATACTCAGACGGTAGTTAATTTATTTTATTCTCTCTTAATATTATTATTCGTAATAATAATGCTTGGAATGGATCAAGTCATAATTCCACATGTAACTCAAGGCTTCAATCTATGAACTCTTTACAAGTATAATTTTATTGTTAGTACATCACCAAGTAATTTACACTTTGAATTAAGTAATTAATTAATTTCCCTAGCGAATCATCCCCTCGGTTTGTTCCTGGTATGAAGGAGTTCGGCTATCAAGACAGGGTCGTCTATGAAAACTAGGCCTGCACTCTCTTGAATATGGCAGAATGAGAAATTTTAACCAAGGGTCAAAGCCTTAAAATTTGGGGTCAGCACTTTATAATCCTTGCGTTTGATATAGCGCTTTCCATATCTTATCAATGTTACAATGCGCTTCACAGAATATACTGCAAGGTAAATTTATTTTATATATTTGTGGGCGAATCGTGCCAGCGAATTGCGCACACATAGTCGTCGATTGAAATGATCAATTTTATTATTGTGGTTTTTTAGTGAGGTATTATTATTAGGCGTGTGTGTGTGGGGTAAGCAACTTGCCAACGGTTTCGCCCTGACCTGCCTGGATTCGAACTCAGGTCTCCCCAGCTTGGTCTCCCCAGCTTGCTAGACAAGTGTTCTAACCCCTGAGCTACAGGAGCTCGCACTGAGTTGATAATACAATTATTCACTCAGATATAAGTTAATTTATGGAATTCTCTTCCCCAAAAACTATAGATGCTCAGTGCTTGAACCCATTAAAGCCTGGAATTGATAGATTTATTATCGATCAAGTGATTAAAGGATATGGGAATAAGGCGGTACATGTGGAGTTATATTCTTCCTCTGCTCCTGATTCTTATGTTCTTGTATGTTTACCCAGTAACTACACGCGTTCCTGCAGCACAGGACAGCCCAGTCTGTGAAGCGCTCGGAGACATGTAGAAGTTATCAAATGCAATAAAACATGCATGGATTCTTATCATTAATCCCCGCCTTCCATCTCACCCCATCTCTCCTCAGTTCAGCTTTGAGACAGTAACTGGCCATCGGATTGGGACGTCCTCCTGACATGAAAGGCGTTGTGCAAGTGTAATTTCATTATTGTTGTGGTTATCTCATCTCATACATTCGAAAAGTATCAGTAGTGATTGACAGGGTACAATGTAAAGTGAACTGACTCCATATTTTGCGAACGACATGTAGTTGGAAAGTTGTTGTCATGATGGTTTATTGAATATCACTAACTCTACATGTAGCTCAATGTTCAATATATATGCTTTATACGTTTGTACATCATCAAGTAAATTAAAACGGTCAATCAAGTATTTAATTAATTTCGCAGTGTGTTGGTTATTAACCATTTTTGAAGACTGAGTTCAAATGATCGCTTTATGTGGGGTGGGATGTGTGAAGAAGAGAGTGATGACAGGTAACGTGTTTCATTCTTGGAATGGGGAAAATGACAATATTATTGATAATAATAATGCTTAGAATCGATCATTTCATAATTCCACATATAACTCAAGTCTTCAATCTGTGAACTCTATGCGAGTGTAATTTTGGTGTTGTGATACGTTTGTACATCACTGAGAAAATTAAACTGTGAACTCAGTAATGAATTAGTTCCCCAGTGAGTTGATTCAGAATTATTTTACAAATTATAAGGAAAGAATTAATGTTATACCTCGACATGGAGAGGGTTGTTTGAGGAACAGTGACCTGAAATGCACTATGACTCATTCTTGGAATGTGTAAATTGTTAACAATATGAATGATAGTAATCCATAGAATCGATACTGCGCCGTAACACTTTATCGATTTGCCTGAAAGAGCTTCGCAGAACATACTGTTAAACGAATTGACGGCGGATTGTGTGGGAGAAACGCGGCAGTCAATTGTACACACTTTCACTCACTCAAACCTTTATTCCCGTAATATTTTCCGCACTCCCACGATCATTTGTGGGCTCTACTGCCACGAAAATGTGGCTGTCAGTCAGAAGTTTGGCCAACAAAATCAGAGTGAATGGGAACACGATAGTGTCATAATATCGAACCGGTTAATTGATTTCCATGCGTAAGAAGTGGGTTTAATTGTCTTATATCGACGCCTCGTTGTATATTGTACGAACCCCCAAAACCACGAATGTATTACACGCACAAAATCACATTCAACCCAGAGAAAGCGTTCTTTGCAAAACTGATTTATTGTCAACTCTACTGAGAAAACAGCATTCGGGTCTCCCATTGCTAGATTCGATCGTTACTTTCTGTGGTAGTCGCTTTAACTCATTCTGAACGATCTTTCTCTTCTTAATAATAATAATAATGCTTGCATTTGACATAGCACTTTTCGAATTTTCTAGACTTTCTAGAATTTTCAAAGCGTTTCAAACAATATAACGCGAAGTGAAATGAATGTATATGTGTGGGCAATACATGGCATCCATTTGCTCACAGCAGTGCCCAACAAACCGTCCTTGATTGAAATGAACAATTTCTTATAGTTTTTTTTTTAGGAATTAGAATTCGACGTACGCTGTAAGGAAACTTTCCCAAGGTTTCACGCTAACCTGCCTGGATTCGGACACACGTCTCACGCTTTTATGGCGAGTGCCAGAACTGAGATACAGGAATCTGCAAAGAGATATATTACAGCACTCAGTCCCTCTCTCTCTATCTCTCTCTCTCACACACACATACATTGAGAAAAAGGATTACGCCTCACATACATGTGGTGCTAACACTCTATCTGTCTCTCCAGCTATTTTGCTTTCGTAGACACATGCAGTGGCATAGAGTCAATCACTAACAGAGACACATGCACTGACAAACACAAGCAGTTGTGGTGTCTTATAGCTCAGTGGTTAGAGCACTCTCCTTACAAGCAAGACATCTGGGTTCAATTCTGGGCAGGGTACAACTTTGGGCAAGTTTCCTTGCACCACACGATTCATAATAATCGCTCTAGAAAAACAATTATAATTAGGTTTTTTGAATCCATACCTGTTTATGAGTCACTACTGTGCGCAACACTGCTGAGCTTTGCACAAAACTACAAAGTCAATTCATTTCACAGAATATTTTGTGATGCACGTTTCGTCATGAATGTTGATTTCATTCACTTTAGGATCTCCAGAAGACAACATTAAGTGCTACTTGATGATGGGACGGGCAGGCTGATAGGGACCCCGTCACTGTGTCTATCCCATCACAAAGACACACACACATCACTGGCAAAGTTTGTCAATGAAATAAACTAACAATTAGAGTAAAAGGAAATGTCAGCCCTTTCTTAATTTCTTCTCTGAATTTAGTCTGAGTCACAGCGTAAATAAATGTGTTTGTACCGGAGCTCAATAACTGTAGCATGAAGCCAGTTCGCCAGATAATATACTTCGGATCTTTATACCCCGAGTAATTATTGTCGTTTGTAATCCTCCAGTATAGGAAAAATACAAGATATACCATCCATAATAATATAAAATTGGCAGAAACAGCAAACAGTAAAACTATGGATTTCCTCCTGTTTTGCATCTCTGGATCACTGTCTCTCTCACCTCTAGTTCTGTCCCCATCACTGTGTCCCCGCAATCTCCTGCGGGCTCGACTGGCCACCAGGATGTGGCTGACAGTCAGGGCGTTGAGCAGCAAAATCAGAACATATGGGAGAAAAGGGGTTAGAATGACGCCGAGCCAGTCATACACTATCCATGGGAGTGAAGTGTAATAGCTTGGTATAAGTTTGCATCCCCAGGGTGTCTTATCAAGTACAACCACAGGTTCATATAAAAAATACCAGTGAATGTTTTTCACAGTGAGGACAACACTCAACCCCGCTATCACTGCAGCAGCTATTTTGTCGGTGCAATATTTATCTTTGAGTTTTTGCCAACAGATTGCGACATATCGATCAAAGGTGAAAGCGATAGTGAGCCAGACAGAGGTTTCCCTTGTTGCCATTTCCAGTATAAATAGCACCCGGCACACGGGAGTGATGTGCACGAAAGGACGTCTGAAGTGCATAGGAACAATGTACCAAAAAATTACCGTGACAATAACCACCGTCAGATCAGCCACTGACATGGCCAGCAGATACATGGAGATGCATTTGGTGAGACCGCACCTCCCTCGAGCCAGGATCACAATCGCCAATAAGTTGACTAGAGAGAGAGAGAGAGCGAGGGGGAGCGAGAGAT
Source organism: Hydrolagus colliei (assembly GCA_035084275.1). Lineage (NCBI taxonomy): Eukaryota > Metazoa > Chordata > Chondrichthyes > Chimaeriformes > Chimaeridae > Hydrolagus > Hydrolagus colliei. Next base: position 21,699 of record JAYJKW010000147.1, on the reverse strand, counting down.
GGAACAGATCAGACCTAAATATTCATTAGCACAGATTACAATGAACCTGTCTCACTCTTCACCACCCCGCTGCCCGCAGAAACCTGACACAGAGAATGCGTGGTGGTGGTGAGTGGGAGAGTGGATGTGGGGGGGGGGGGGGGGGGGGGGGGGGGGTGAGGGGATTCAAAAAATAGAGTGACTGAGCGACAGTTAGAGAGATGAGGGGAAATAGAGCCCGGTCGGTAGAAAGCAGTGATTGAGAAAGGGATGGATGGAAACAGACTCAGAGAATGAAAGATGTAGACACAGTAAAATATAGCATACACACATGGAGATGAACAAAAAACGACACAGTAAGCGAACGACACAAGAACACAGAGAAAGAAAGCGACTGACAGAGATATTCGCTCTTGTTCAGGGAGAAAAACACACCACTATACGCACAATCACATACTAAAAAATAGAAAGAGAGAAGTTCTGGCAGAAATACAGATACGTTTAGAAAATTAGTCGGTCAGATACACAAGTAGTCACATTAATAGAGATACGCACAAACTGAGATACACTGAGAGACATAAAGGTTATTTAGAAACGCTAAACAAACAAGTAAGTAAGTAAGTATGTAAGTAAGTAAGTAGCTAAGTAGGTAAATAGGTAAGTAGGTAAGTAGGTAAGTAGGTAAGTAAGTAAGTAAGTAAGAAAGTAAGTAAACGGATGAATGAATGAATGAATGAATGAATGAATGAATGAATGAATGAATGAATGAATGAATGAATGAATGAATGAATGAATGAATGAATGAATGAATGAATGAATGAATGCATGAATGATTGAATGAATGAATGAATGAATGAATGAATGAATGAATGAATGAATGAATGCATGAATGAATGAATGAATGAATGAATGAATGAATGAATGAATGAATGAATGAATGAATGAATGAATGAATGAATGAATGAATGAATGAATGAATGAATGAATGAACGAACGAATGAATGAATGAACCAGCGTTAGATAAATAAATTTGTCTTTTTTCAAGACATCTCAAAATGGAAGAAATACCTCGCCGTATCCTCTTCCAAGCTTTCTGAGATAAAACCAGTCACTCACCTCACTGTGTGCTGACATAAAATGCTGGGTTTGCACAGAGAATCAGTCATTTGTTCCTCTACCATTTGCCGCGTTCATCGCATTCTTTAATTTGAATATAAAATGTCATCAGATACAATCGAGTATATCCAATTGACTCCACTGACTCCACTGCTGCATTTGAATACTATATAGTGTTTACATTAATCCTGTCTCATTCTATGGGAGTTTTGCAAGACCACATATGGCGTTGTATCAAATGCACGAATCGTTGCTATTGAGTCCATAATCTTCAACCATTATCGGTCTGTCTGTATCACATGCCAATGTAAAATGTCCTTTAAAACATGGTATTTTTGGTTAGAGGAGTCCATTGGATACATTAGATTGTTTCTGATTTTATTTGTATTCTCAAATTAAAGAATTCTCTGAATGAGGCAAATAGGAGAGTAGAGGTTGATCCTCTTTGCAACCCAGCATCGAAAGTTAATATTCAAACGCTCCCATATGTGAACGGCGCTTCACAAATGATTGTTTGGTTGGTGATGGAGTACAATGTGCGAATATGGAACCAAAGCTCACAACTCCCTGATTCAGCCGATCAACTGCGACCAATAGAGATTAGTCTGGATACTTGCATGTGATATAATAACTTATGATATGTTCATGTCTTCTGAAATCGCTTAACGGAATATACTGTAAAGCGTATCTACTTTATTTTTCGTAGAAATTGGGGAGACAGATGTTCACAATAGCTAATCACCACTATACAGTTACTAAATGTCTAAATAATTATCATTTTACATCATAGCAAAAATTACATTATCCAAATGTCATCGGGTTCACGTGATCTATTTTCTCTTTTGAATGTCGCCCTACAATCACTAATACCTAAGCAGGCAAACTGGAGATTTGTTAATCAGTTTTTAGTCTTGCTACCGCACGTAGTTAAGAACTTACATCCTCACAATTTATTTGATGAGCAGCGGTCATTATCCTGAAATAGGAAAACAGGACATTTAAAGGATTACACAAAGCAGCATTAGCTGATTGAAAGGCGAGATAGCTAAACTGTGTCATGCTACAAACGTTACTGCAAACTAACCTAAATAATGAATTGGATAAATCACTTGCCAGGAATTCCAACAGCAGCGATAATCGGGTAGTAATTTTTTTCTATTCTGAATATCATCGGATCTGCCATCTTCACGGAGACAAAATTAATCCTCTTGTACAAAACGCAACTCACGCAAAAACAGTCGTTCTCAAAAGCATAAAACGGGGTCTTATTTAGAGAAAAGTGGGGAACGCTCCTTTGAGCAATTTTACCGCACAATACTGGGAGAGTTTGAGCCGTGTGCAAAAAAAACATGATCTGTATTGCTCGGAATACAAGTGTGTGGCTCCATCTCCCTGTGTGTGTGTGTGTCTCTCTCTCTCTTTTTCTAAACTCTATAGCTACTCTGTTGCTCTCTCTAATCCTTTCTCTTACTCGCTTTCCACCTCTCTCTCATTCCGTGTGTACACAGGTACACGTGGATGCATCTGTCCCTCTATACCAGTTCATTTGTGTGTGTGTCTGTGTGTGTCTCTATCTCCATGTGTGGGTGTGTGGGTGTGGGTATGTGTCCCTCTCTAACCCTGTCTGTCTTCGCCCTCTCTCCAACTGTGAATGTGTGTGAGTTTGTTTGTTTGTGTGTCTATTTTTGCGTGAGTCTGCGTCTCTGTGTGATAGATTGCATTTACGAAGTAGCTGTTAAACGTAGGTTCTGGCTGTCAGTACAGGCGAATGCCACAATATCCCTGATCACAATTCAAAAATTGCAGGGAAATTCTCTGAGTTTCCTGGCCAACAGTCCGCCAGGTACAATTAATCGCTCACTTCATTGGCAAACCTCGGGACTTTACTATGTGCAAAATGTCTCCTATATTTTGAATCTACAGAAGCACTATTTCAGTGATCAAACAGTAAAGCTGTGGAATATACTGACTAAGGAGAAGGTAGAAGCAATAAGTGTTGATTCTTTAAAATATAAAATTAGATTAGGTTTATTTTAGACATTATTGTAACATAGTGCATATGTTGTTCGCGGTCACACATGACTGCGACAAGTAGGACGGTGGAAGGCGAACTAAATGTCTATAGGTTGATCTAGATTTCGGTTATATCCTCACGCTTCAACCAAAAAATCACAATAAAGAAATCGCTGTAGGATATATGCTGTGAGCGACGGTGTGGCCGTTTTCAAGAGAAAATAAAAAACGATAATTGTTCGCACTGTACATCTTTATTTCAACTAAAATCTTGAGTTGGCTGAAATGTGAAGAATCAAAGTCTTCGGACACCAGTAGTGTCGCTGTGATTACTGGTGAAATTGAAACATCTAAAAGTGAAATGTTTGCCACTCCATGCAATCCCAATTTGACTTTTAGACATTTCACGAGTCTGTCCATGAACTGCGGTACCATTTGCAAAGTTTTCAGTCCGGCATGTTAGTTTCACTCGAGCCTCTTATTAAGAAAATTTGTGATTTAAATATTTTGCTCCGGACGTGTTGCATTGCTGGGGGTGCGGTCTTTTAGGTGAGAGTTTAAACTGCGGTTGTTGAACAACAACAACTTCAACAACATAATTGTATCAAAGACCGCATTTCACATCGAGTGGACGACCTAAGGCGCTGAACAGTCAGGTTATGAATCGAGCATGCGTGAGTTGCCAGGTAGTGGCGAGGGAGTTAGGAGGTGATGTGGCAGTTGGAAGGACAGCAGATGGCACGGCCTAAGAGGAAGTTCTTGACATCGGACTTCTAGCTGGCAAGGGAGGGAACGAGACAAAGGGATCGTTGGATGGAGTTCCAGATTAACAGCGAAAGAGAGGATGAACGCCAATGACAGGGCGGATCAGCCCGATGAACGGAGGGGTTCGGGAGGTTCACAGGGGGACAGCGGTCGGAGAGGTAGTGGGGGTTAAGGCCGTGAATAGCCTTTAAAGGTCAGGATGATGATATTAGTTTGTATCCTCTGGGGGGATGGAGAGACAATGGAGCCGGGCGAGGGTTGGACTGATGTGGTCGCGGCGCTTGGTGCGAGTGGGGGTACGAGCTGCACAGTTCTGGATTTTCCGTAGCATATGAAGAGAGGAACCAGGAAGGTCGACTAGGAGGGAGTTTCAATAGTCAATGTGGATGTTCGCATTTCCCATGGCATTATTCAAAAATATCTGAGTTTCTCGTAACCAACAAAATCAGTCCTTCAGATACAATTCATCGCTCACTTTGTGCAGTTCCTGCTCTGCGCAAACTAGTCGGAGCAATGTCTCACTGCAGCAGTTTGTCCTTTCCGACGAATCCTCCTCAATCTTATGCTAAACTTTACAAGTGTGACGAAAGAATCGTTTCTGTGGAATTATTCCGTCCTCAATGATAGCAAACTCTACTGGGTCTGCAATGTTGTGTGAGACGCAACGTTGACCTGCATTGCTATCTTCCTGCACTTGAACAGAGGCAAGAATGGCCAGAGTGGCCTTCGTCTCTTCCCAGAGTGCAAAGTAACAGAACAGAGTTGGGCCCAATCAAAAGTGGGCTCAGAAAAATAGAATTTTGCATCACAGATGGAGGCCATTCGGCCCATCGCACCTGTGACAGGTCTTCGATAGAGATTCGTAATCTGTCCCACTAAATATTTTGACCTCATTGCCAGAAGTTTCATTGAGGAATAGATCTATACCGGTTTGCCGCACTTCTACATTAACAGGTGTGCTAACAGAGACCAAACAACAACATTTACGTTGATCTTGAACCAGACTGTAACCAACAACAGTCCTAGCCTGCACACCATCGGTCTTACCACAAGACAGTCCACGGCCTCCACTGCACAACCACTTCCCTACCAATCAACAAAGCATGGATAAACCTCCGCGTGTTTTTTTACTGTCACCAATTGTTTTTTGGTCAGGATTGGAATGAGGCTAATTGGCAAACTACCGTGAAGCTAATTTCTGTTGAGTCCTGCAATTCAGCGGTTTTAGATCTAACAATATTCGTTTGCATGTCAGTTCGTGAGACAAGCCAATGCAATCCACGAGCTTGGATAAATGAACTCGTGATTTCGTATTGGCAGCGACATGTGGTCATTGGAATTCTTGTATCATCTGGAGTTTGTGGAATGTGGAACTGAGGAGACCACAGACGGTTGTAAAGGACTATCAATAAAAACAAGTGACAGAAGCGCGATTAGGATTTTGAAAGTATTTGAGCAAAAACCAAGAGAATAAACAGCCAATCACATAAAAAATAAAGTGCATTTATAAAATGCGTTTTCGATAAGAGGATCAAGAATGGTTGTTGCTGGCAATTCAGGGATTTGGACCAGTGGATACTGTTCAGATCTGAACAGGAGGAGATTGAGAGAGGATATGAGATGTAGGGTGTAGCAGAATAAAGTGACGAAGAGATGGGTCAACATATATGCTTTCAAAGAGACCATTGAGTAAGTCAATGGTACAGGTATGGCAGAATTGAATCCAATGACTGTCAAGGAAACCTCCAAAGCTCAGGTGCTCGTATCATCACCCTTTATGAATGCACTCACTCCACACTTTACGGAGACTATATGGTATTTCGGAATCCTGCTCGACACTCAAATGTCCTCTACTCCCAACATCCGCTAATATCTCAAAATTAAGCTGCTGAAACTCTGGCCGATGCCTTTGGGATACTTCAACACCTTCTTCGCTGGTCGCCCTCCACCACCAGTCAAAAAATACAGCGCAAACAGAACTCTGCCGCCCGCATTCTCACCAGAAACATAAGTAGCTCCACAACTATACTAGTCATTGTCAGACTTCATTGCGTTCATTGGATCTGTCAATGAGCAGTTCGACTTCGGGATCCATATTCTTGTGTTTAAAAGACTCCAATCCTCTGGTCCCCCTTATGTCTCTAACCTCCTCTCTGCTCACAATAATGCCTATTGTCTTCTCTCTACTGTATCTGGTCTCCAGCTTGTTAATTGAATCCTGTGCTCGATTATCGTTAGCAATGTTTTCAGCCAGTACGAACCGACGTTCTGGAACTCCTTCCCTCAAAAACTTCACCTCACCCACTCCTTTTCTATTTTCAGGTTTCTCTTGAAGATCTTTCTTTTCGACCGCGCCTATGATCACCTTCCCCATCCCCCTGTTGCAGAATATGTTGTGTTAGCGTTAGTATTTAAAACATATATGGACAAATAGTCATTTGGATAATCCGTTGTTATAAACAGTCGTGGTGGTAGGAACTTTCTAATTTCTTACAGGAAAGAGACATAAAGAGAACATGTTGCTGAAAATGCTACAACATAAACAATAGTAACGCGGACGGTGACTTTTAAAGCTTGAAACCCCTTACGGATTCGCTACAAATACTCGTAAATACATGTCTCAGTTTGATCGCAAACCGTCATCTAAACAGCACCTTGTATATCCTTCGAATCTGAAAGTATTTATATTAAATGTAAGGGTATATTCCTTACGATAAATCATGCAATTGTTGATATTTGAGTTTGGCTGGACTATGCCAATCTGGGAGATTCAGGAGCAGCGGTGCTTTCAGAGATTGCAAGACAAGCAGATAGTAAACTTTAACAGATGTCGCCAGTGAAATTGATGGGCATGCGAGCTGAACTAATTCCTGAAGAAAAGTGCAAGAATCGAGGACAATCTCTGTGGCACTGCCTCTCACTCAATTGCACCAATGATAATTTCAAACCAGTGAATTTAATTTGGATTAATAGGTATTTGCGTCTGACTGGCGCATGTCATAGTGCTGGCACATATTGAAGGAACATCGAAGAATTTTGGGAATCAAAGCCATTTTCTGTAGTGTTTGTTGTTATGTCGCTAAGCTACTGAGGCAGAAGAGACCACCATTCTTCACGCCTCTGTCAACCACAGCTACTTTCATTAATAAAGAGCCATTCATGTGGCGTAGCGTACTGGGGCGATTCCACCCGCCTATCAATGATGTCCTGGTATGAACGGTTGGGAAGACATGGAGTGGAATAGAGCGTCATGGGTTCAAAGTTTATTCCAACTTTATTTCAGAGCCACGGTATGACTAATAGGTCAGTTGATCACATGTATTTCCTAGTGTGAGCAGAGTAATGTATTTGGGAATGACAGTAGTGGGTTTCTGACTGTATGTATCAGAGAGCTGGGAAGGCTTTTCGCACCAGTCATACACCCAAATGATCGCAAATATTGGATCTTCTGTGGCTAATATACATATCTTATCACAGTGACGTGTATCCGAGTGCGTGAAGCACTGATCGAACTCTGTATTTAAATTTTTCACGAAATATAAATTATCGTACATTTGACCAGCGCCTTTCTACCCAAGAGGACGTTGGGTGCTACACGCCAACCCGTCTCATAAACCATCTGCTTTGAGATTTCCCCACAAATAGCCATGATGTGAGTGAACACTTGTATCTGTTGGCCTGGACACCAGAAGAGGAGAACACCGTGACAGAGACAAACTCCTTTCAATGTTTCTGACAGCAGCTCGTGTATTATCGCGCACTAGGCTCCGTGAAGACATCACTCCCACCCTCGCCAGTCTCCACTGGCTCCCCATCACCCAGAGGAACCAATTAAAGATTGACGCCACACTCTGGAATTCCATCCCGCAGCTCTTTCGCCTCGCCTCCTCACTTTCCTCCTTTAAGGCCGGTCTGAATACGTTCCTCTTCGAATTTGCCTTCTTCTCACTTTACCCACATTCTCACTCGCCTTCCCATTACCCCAACCCTAACCACCTCTTCGGGTCTCGACCTGAATGTTCATCGCCTTGGGACGACCGCTCTACGTCAAGCGCTCTGAGACGCCGTCCGGCGTGGAAGGCGCTATATAAATCGAAGTTGTTGTTGTTGAAAGGCGCTCTATCAATGTAATTTTTTTTGTTATTGTTGATGTATTCACGTATGTCCTAAAAAAGGGTACAGACAGTGAGGTTAATCGTTCAGTGTGTCGGGCAGTCGAGTAAGTTAACTGTAATCTACTGTCATTCAATTGCCCTGTAGTTCCGTACCTATGCTGTTGCTCACTCTCCCAAATGGCAGATCTCCATTCCAAATTGATTTCCTTGCTGTATCTCTGTCTGCGTCTCCACCATTTCACCTTCCATGCTGCTCCCTTCCAAAACCGAGTGATTTCCATTCTAATCCCATTCACATGTTCTCTCTTTCTCTGCCCGTCTTTGCATGTGATTGCACTACCACATTGGAGCTCCCTTCTTCCATGAAGAACAACAAAATTACCTTTATTCTCCTGCCGTTTAACTCTGTTCACTATATACTTGTCACTTTCATCTAGCAGTGTTCCCATACCACTAAAGCAGACACAATTACCCCCCCAATCTGAAGAACTCACAGCTTTCAAGAACGCTGCACATCTCAAACCTCTATTTTCTGTGAAAGTACGTGAAATAGTCGTGGACGCCCAGATTCGCTGTTTCCTCTTATCCCACTCACTGAAAGAGCCACTTGAATATGACTTTGAAAACTGCACGGAAACTACTCTGGTCAAGGTCACAAATCATACCCTGACAATTTGTGATCAGAGATCTCTCTCTGCATCCTCTCCCTTCTCGACCTTTAAGCAGCCATCGATATTGTAAATAATATGAATCTCGACCACCACCCCTCATCCAAATTCAACTTTCAATGTTCTGTCCTGGACTGGTTCTGATGTGATATTTCACACAATTTCCACCTCTTGTCTTCCAACGGCTTTCCCTCCAGCCCTGCACCTCGTCCTCAATTCCATGGCCACTCACGGACTTGCCCCTTCCTATCCCTCCGACCTGCTGGCTTCCTTTCAATGTTCCAGCTCCCTCAGTTCAGTGAGCTCTGGTCTGATCCATGCCTCGCAACATACCGTAAAATCGTTGGCCAGAATGTTAGATTCTCTGCCGCCACACTTTGGAACTAATTCCCACAGTCCCTTGGGAATTAGTTCCCAAGGGACTGTGGGAAGTAGTAGTATTGTTGTTATTCATTGACTCCTTCATTTCTCGTGCAGGTGGGCGGTAATAAAGTCGGTGAAAATGCTGAATTTTATAGGTTTGGAGACTTGTAACTTGATTTAATTCTATCGAAAAACTAAGAATGATGAATTCCATCCGAATGTAAAAATGAAATTTGAACATGCGGTGGATTACACAAAATAACACTTAGTGTCAAAGGAACACCGTCCTGCATCTCACTTGTCTCCTCTGCTTTATTGTGCCGAAAGCTTTGCGTAGCAGCGGATACAAGAGATGACAAAATCAACAACACAATTCCATTCAGACAGCGCAGAAAGTTATCCGGCAGCGCTCGTCTCCGATTGGTTTGTTCCACAGAGAAACAGGGAGGAGATGGTCGGGTTCGATGTGGATAAACACGGCAATTCCTGTATGTGGTAATGGTGTGGATGGGGTGCAGGGGCACTGGAATTCCAGAGAGTGGAGGCACAAAGGGCAATGAAGACTTGAATTTAAATAAGGATCCTTAGGAGAGATAGGAAGTAGCCAGGCCGCAGAAAGACTTACATATGAGGACAAGGATTTCAAACATGATGCTCTGAGCTGCAGCTGTAGCAATATATTATTATAATCACTGAGGACTGACCTTGAATCGCTGCTGTGTGTCACTGTGACTCAGTGGTAATTCTCTCGTTACTGAGCCAGTGGGATGCGGATTCAAAAGCCAAGAAGAGCTTTGGAATCAAAAGACTTAGTTGAAATTTGAATGAAATATTTGTAACACGTGGGTAGTGGTGTGTGTGTGGGGTGGGGGGGGGGGGGGGGGTTGAGTTGAGGTGGGGGTTGGTGGTGGTGGGGGGGGTGGTACGTCTGTTACATAATCTGTATTGCCGTCCATTAGATGAGATGTAAAATCGAGCATCCTTCTGCCTTTCAATTTGACGATCAAGTTCCCATGCGACAGTGCTACTAGGCAAGAATGTATTTGTGGTGCCTTCCCAATAATATCTCAAAGAAACTCAATTTCTCATGACTCGCTGTCTATGGGCCACTGTATGTAAGAAATATAGGTGTGAAGGAACAGAGAGACCTGGGGATTTGTGTTATTGACTCGTTGAAGGTGGCAGGACAGGTAGACAAGGCTGTTAAGAAGGCATATGGGATACTAGGCTTTATAAATAGGGGTATAGAATACAAAAGTCAGGAAGGGCTGACTAACCTCTATAAAACTTTGGTGACGCCTCAGCTGGAATACTGTGTTCAATTCTGGTCACCACACTACAGAAAGGATGTGAAGACATTGGAAAGGGTACAGAGAAGATTTACTCGGATGGTGCCTGGATTGAGGGACTTCAGCTATGAAGAGAGGCTAGATAGGCTAGTGGTCACAGATTTAAAATAGTTTCAAGGCGAAGTAGAGGGGAGCTGAGGAGAATTTGTTTCACTCAGCGAGTTGTTCGAATTTGGAATGCATTACCTGAAAAGGTGGTGGAGGCTGATTCGATAACAACTTTTAAAAGGGAATTAGATATTTATTGAGGGAGAACAGGTCTATTAGGCTGTGGGGAGCGGGCAGGGCAGTGGGACTGAATCGCTCTTTTCAAAGAGCCGGCACAGAATAGATGGACCGAATGGCCTCCTTTCGTGCCGTAAAATTCTACGAATCTATGAATCTATGAAATGACTGATGCATTTTATCCACTGCATTCTGCTGTATATCTGCCTAGCTCTGTGCCTCCATCAAGCCCCGTAACACAGATAGAGCAGTGAAATTCATGTCAAAGTTGCAAACGCAACTAACAACGATTTGATCAATGTATACATCTTACACATTACAAAGGATACATTTCTCGAAAATACAAATCTCGACACCGTTTTCTGATTGACCAGTTTATAAATGTGTTTTCTGTTCTTGTTTGTTCAGTGTCAGGTGAATCATATGGATGAATGACATGTTTGTTCAGTGAAGGTGAATAACGCCACTGGAGAGAGGAGTTTAATGCTCCCGGTGGATTTATCTTTGCTTTAATAAAGAAATTTTAGAGAGCCGCTGCCTCAATCTGCTGCTCGGATACGCTGCCTTCAGAGGTGATACACACACGCTTGTGAAAAAGAAAATATGGGATACTTAACCATTTATGAAGTGGAGGCAATTTACTACCCCTTCCTTGCAGTGATTGGCGTTCCTGGTAGGAGTATATAACTTGTTTTTATATAATACATTCGAGAAGGACCCGTGCACTGATCTTTATTCTTTAAATTCCGAAGTAACTGATGATAGCGTATTGCCTGGAGCTTGTTTTATTGCTATTGATGCGAATACATTATAAGACGTTACAAGCATAAACACAATAACACTGCTTGTCATTTGTTTCTATAACTGGCCTTTCCCTGATTGTAAAGCAGAACTATTGGAAGAATGTTGTGCGTTTCATTAGCTTTGGAAAACGTTGGCAGGCTGAAGATGTCGTCTTGCACCCGAGGCACACCCCAAATTTGCGTTCAGCTACTCTTTCCCACCTATCTTTATACTTCTTCACCAATCTCGCTTCTCAAAAACTCGCCCTTCCCTCATTATTTATACTGATGTCTCCTGATTCTTGGCGTCGTTTGCTCTAATCTCTACTTCAACTGACTTTGTTATATTCTTGCGCTTCCTTGTACTTTCCCTTACCTCGTCGTTCAATTGGCAGTTATATTCTGTGTGCAGTAACGGGGAACGCTTTCAGAAATTAAACTGTTAATCTTGTGTGCGTGTTTGTGTGTCTGCACGTGCGCACAACTACATAAATGATTAGTTTAATAATCTTACTCCTTAATTTTTTAGACAGCTAGATGTTTTCTCGCTATACTGCAAAGCATTTATTGTAACAAGTTTAACTATTTCTGGTAAAGAAAAAAACCGCGTTGTTCATTTTCCAACTTAATGCTCCAACGCACTTGTGGTTGTGTTGCCTTGTTGGATGTGCCATTCCATTGTTTGGGTTGTTAACCGGAAAACCCATTTGCCTGTTGAGAATAATGTTAATCATCTCGTCAGCTGCATAGTTGAAGACAGAAAGTATATTCTTCCAGTGTCCTCAATAAGGAATTCCCCAAGTACACTATGGTCTGTCTCTCCATGGCTGTTTGTCGGACAATAATTCCCGTATTATGCGAAGCATAATACGGGAATTCAACGATGTGATAAGTCACTTTCTCAAATGCGAAGTTTATTGCTAGTAGTAATATATATAGCCAGTCCACTTTAAGTATATAATACTAAGCATATTGGGTTTCTGGATAATGTGATAAGATTTTACACCAAGTCCAGGAAAGAAGGAAATCATTTCTGGTATCCGAACCAAGCATCTATGATGAAATTATTCATGAACTTCGTTGCTGTTTGTGTAACGTTGCAATTTATCACGTTTGCTTCAAAATACAGTCACTGCAGTTTAAAGAATGGAAATGTCAGTTGATTGACATGATGAAAATTTATGTCAAACATACGATATGTTTGGTTCTCAACTGACACGACAAGAAACACTTACGTTAAAAACTAGATCCGCATCTGTTAGAGCAGTGAAATCAGCGGATGACAAGGCAATTTTGTGTGTTGTAATTTTATCAATTTGCCAGGAATCAGTCAATCATTTATTCTATTTACAGTTAACCTGTTGGCGATTCTGATCCTTTCACGAGGAAATTGTGGTCTCTCCAAAGGTGTGACTGTTTACCTCGTAGCAATGGCAGCGGCAGACGTGATGGTGATTATCACTGATGTAATATTGAATCGCATTAATAATTTTTATTTTCCAGTTAGTTTCTTATTCTATTCTCCTGTATGTAGTTTCAGAGTAGTATTTTTGGCGACAGCTACAAAATGTTCTGTCTGGTTTACAGTAGTTTTCACCTTCGATCGTTTTGTGGCAATTTGCTGCCAGAATATGAAAATTACATATTGTACTGTGAAAACTGCCTATATTGTTACAACAGTGGTCAGTGTGTTAAACTGCGTCCAATCTATTCCCTGGTACTTTGTGTTTTCTTCCGTCGTAATAATTAATAACATACCATTTTTCTGCTCTATAAAGCCCAGCTATTATACTTTGCCAGCATGGAAAGTGTTTACTTGGTTCAATCGAGTTTTTACTCCTCTAGCTGTATTTGGTTTGATTCTCCTCTTCAATGCACTGACAATTAGACACATTTTAACAGCCAGTACGGTCCGCAGGAGAATCCTGGACAATAAAAATGGAGACAAACGGAATGATCCAGAAATGGAAAAGCGAAGAAAATCCATTGTTCTACTTTTCACTGTATCAGCCAGTTTTGTACTGTGATGGCTGACAACTATAGTCTATTCAATGATTTGGCCAATTACAAACTACAACTATGAACAGCGTATCAATAGCTCTCAGTATACCTTGCAACAGATAGGTTTTATGCTTCAACTTTTGAGTTCATGTACGAACACATGTATCTATGCAGTGACTCAGACTAAGTTCAGAGATGAGATGAAGAATGTGGTAAAATATCCTTTATCTCTGATTCAACGCAAAAAAATAATACGATGAACAGTTGGATATTATTTTCAGTTCACATAGTTAAGCTCTTCATTCGTTAATTCCATGTGGCTTCAAGCATACCTTTCTTTCGATCGACCTGAAATAAGTCGCCGTTTACTGTTTCCTTAATACCCCTTCCTGTCGTTCTCTGGATGAAGCTCTCGATCAGAATTGTATTGTGCCCTAACCCACAATAATTAAAGTTACAAACAAAAACATCTATTTGTGACTAGCGTCTCTGTCGCCACATCCTCTTAATCTGTCTGGTGCCTTTGACTCAGTTGATCACTACACTCTATTCCATCACCCCTGCACTCAGCTGAACCTCCTCAGTTTCTGTCGCTTCATTACTGTTCCATTCACTTTCGTCTCACCAATCAAATGTCCTACATCACTCGCACATGAACAGTTAAAATACAACGCAGCATGTACGTATCCAGTAATTTTTCAAGCAGGAATTCCAATGTGTTCACAATATGAATAACATTGCAATTACATAATTTAATTGTAGATTAGTTGGTGTGTGGGGGGAATAAATTCATTTTTCAACATAAATAGTAATGTGGAATATTGTCGATTGATGTGCAGAGTACTCGCCTCGCAATCAAGAAGGACCTCAAAACCATTTTATGCAGAATGAACAGTTATGCACTTTTCCTTACTCCACACTATGTTGACTGAGCAGTAAATGCCATTCCTCTCCCACATCCGGTCATTCACCAGCACCGTATTGTTTCCATCTCCGACGGTTCGCCAGTCCCCGGCAATATCTCGCTCTAAAATGCGCTGAAATCCTGCTCCATGCCTTTGTCACCTCTCGGCTGGACTATTCCAATGCCCTTCTTTCCGGTCTCCCCTCTACCACAATCCATCAATGCCAGCTCATTCAAAACTCTGCTGCCCGCATTCTCACCCACGCCAAAATTCCCCCCCCCCCCCCCCCCCCCCATTAGCCTAGTACTTGCCAGACTTCAGTGGCTCACTGTACCGGAGAGGATCAATTTTAATTTTCGCAACTTGTATTAAAATCCGCCGACTCCTCTGCAATCCCCTACCTCTCTGACCTGCTCTTTCCTCAGACCAGCTCCCATTGCCTTCACTCACGGGGTCTGGCATCTTCCATTTCCCACGAATCCACCGCTCCACCATCGGCGACCATGCCTTCATCCACTACTCCCTTAGCACTGGAACTCCCTCTCTCACTAACTTCTCCTCTCCCCCTCTCTTTCCAGTTTCAGGTCTCAGCTCAAGAACTTTCTCTTCGACCGTGCCTTTGGTCACCTTTCTCCTCCTGAGACATCGATCTTCTGAGAACATGTTCGTCCGACATCGAGTCCTGGACGAAGGACAAATTCCTTCAATTGAACGTGAGGAAGACCGAGGCTCTCCTGAGTGGCTCAAGCAAACGCTTACCCACATCGGGCGCTGCCAGCCTCAACATTCAAGGCTGTACTCTCCATCTCACAAAGCCAGTTAGGAACCTCGGCATCACGTTCGACCAGAAACTCTCCTTCCTCCCCCACATCCGTGCCTTGACCGGCACCGCTTATTTCCACCTGCGCAACTTTGCCAGACTCCGCAAATACCTCACGCCCCACGTTGCTGAAACACTCGTGCACGCGTACATCACCTCACGGCTGGACTGTGGGAACTATCTCCTTGTCAACCTCCCAAGCTCCTCCATTCACAGGCTGCAGATCATCCAAATCTCTGCAGCCCGTGTACAGTCCCGCACCCGCCTCCGCGACCATATAACCCCCACCCTCACCCGTCTCCACTGGCTCCCCATCCTCCAGAGGATCGAGTTCAAGATCCTTGTCCTCACCTGCAAGGCCTTACACGGCCTTGCCCCGCCCTATTTATCCGATCTACTTTCCCCCTGTAAGCCCACCCGGACCCTCCATTCAGCACGACTTGGCCTGCTCCAAGCCCCCCGCCCGAACCGCCCCACCATCAGAGGCCGGGCCTTCACTTTCTCCGCTCCCACCCCTTGGAATTCCATCCCCCAATCCCTCCACCTTGTACCCTCCCTTTCCTCTTTCAAGGCCGGTTTGAAGACTTTCCTCTTCGACCGTGCCTTTTGTTCCCCCCCGGATTTTTCGACCTTCCCTACTGATTTCACCACTTTCCGAACAACCCCCTCCCAGCTCGGGTCATACACCTCCTGTGCAGCGCCTTGGAACTTCCCAATCACTCCCTCGGGTTACTTCAGCACGTCAAACCTCTCCTGCCCACTGAACTCTCTCTCTCTCTCTCTTTCATAGATTCATAGATTCATAGAATGTTACGGCACAAAAGGAGGCCATTCGGCCCATCTAGTCTGTGCCGGCTCTTTGAAAAGAGCGATTCAATCCCACTGCCCTGCCCGCTCCCCATAGCCTAATAGACCTGTTCTCCCTAAATAAAGATCAATTCCCTTTTAAAAGTTGTTATCGAATCAGCCTCCACCACCTTTTCAGGCAATTCATTCCAGATTCGAACAACTCGCTGAGTGAAAAAAATTCTCCTCAGCTCCCCTCTACTTCGCCTTGAAACTATTTTAAATCTGTGACCACGAGTCACAGATTCGCCCACGAGTGGAAATAGTTTTTCTCTATTTGCCCTGTCGAAACCCCTCATGATCTTATAAACCTCTATTAGGTCTCACCTCAATCTTCTCTGCTCCAGAGAGAATAACCCTAGCCTATCTAGCCTCTCCTCATATCTGAAGTCCCTCAATCCTGGCACCATCCTAGTAAATCTTCTTTGTACCCTATCCAATGTCTTCACATCCTTTCTGTAGTGTGGTGACCAGAATTGAACACAGTATTCCAGCTGAGGCCTCACCAAAGTCTTATAGAGGTTAGTCAGCACTTCCTGACGTTTGTATTAGAGGAGGTAGCAAAGGTGAAAGGCGTTTTACAAATGTAATTTTGTGTTCTAATACATATGGACTGATAACTGGCTAATTAAGTTGAATTAGGATAAATGCTAAGTGCTATATTTAGGATACAAGAATAGGAAACATAAGTACACCATGTATAAGATTGAATTTGCTAAGGGGGAAATTGAAGAAGATCTAGACCTGCTAAT